>WYDI02032248.1:0-45143 GCA_009867235.2 Psittacus erithacus
GCTGAAAGTTAGAAACACAGTGCTGCACCAGCCGCTAAGAAGGAGAAAAAATCACTGCTACTGCTGAACCCATGACAGGCTTAAAATACTTTTAATGTACTCAGCACAGATGGAAAATTAGGGCTTGCTCCTGCTGCTTTTGAAGTTCATGGATATTTTGTGATTGACTTTTAATGTGAGTAGGATCCAACCCAAAGTCATTAAATTGTAAGCCCCTTGTTGCCTGTTGACAATCAGATAACCTGCATTTGCCTATCAGAGCAGCTAATCTTGGTGAAAGCAAAAAAGCAGACCTCAAAATTTTCTATAGAGTAAGGTCAGCTCAGCATACTGTTATGTAAATGGTCTTCTCCCAGAAATGGTTATTCACCTTAATGATTTCAATATCTCCAGGATCCAAAAAAAATGCAAACACAAAGTATCTTACTCCAGTATTTTCACTTAAAAGGAAGCAGCAAAATTAAAGACTTCTGCTAAAAGACTTATTCTAAAAAATCAGACAATATCATCAGCCTGAATGAGAGAGAAGTGGTACTTCAGGGGTGTTCTGAACTTTTTAATCTCAAGACTGTGTGAGTGATACAGCGGTGAATTATGTAGAAAATTGTACTGCACATGCAAGAACTGCAGCTAGCATTTAGCTTTTTGTTTTCTTTTTTTAAGGAGAGTTCACATTTGCTGTGTATTATGACCTTCAAAGGAGTCATCCAAATGAATACCAGAAGTGTACAAATCTGGCATGTGGACTTTTCTTCTTTTTTTTATGTCCAGCTCTAGTTCAGTGCAATAAATCACTCTAAGTTTATTTTTTTTTCACTAGTGAATTAATTCTCCAGCTGTTTGTAGTCTTGCTGGTCCTGTCTTACATGTTATTAAACCAAACTATGAATATTTAATTTTTTTCTATTAAATTGCTCCTTTTGTTCTCCCCATGCTTTTTCTTAGTTTTCTTTAAATCTCTTTTGCAGCCTCCTACAGTTATCTCTGCTCCCTAAAATTTAGAAGTTAGTTGTTCAGCATTAACATTTTTGCTTCCATAATTCCATTTTCTTTCCGTTCTCTTCACATTGTGGTGACATTTGCTATTCATTTTCAGGTGAAATGGCAGAAAGCATATATATGTAGAGAGCTACACAGAGATGTAGATAGATGCTTGCGCAACAGTCAGTCAAGGCACCTTGCTGCTAAAGTGTCTCCAGAAATCACTCGCTTCTGATCACATACCTGTGCATCTTGAGGGGGTTAAAGTTGGCTGGTCTGTGAGACCTCTCATTCTGGTGCTAGGTGTACACCACCTAAATGACTCATTTTTGTTTCTGTGTGAATTGTACACCTTGTATCCTGTTTGGAGCCAAGTGTTTACCCTGGCGTAGATATCTAATATGTCTATTCTGGTAAAGAAGTGGCATATCCATCATTTCAGTCTTTAAATGTCTCATAAATGTGAAGAACTACAACAAAGGCCTGCGCATCTGTCTGCACTGTTTTTGAGGTCTCTAGACTTTTAAAACTACTTGGTTTTGCTTAGAAGACTCTGAGCACAATAGGCTGAAAAATATTAATAAATTTGGCCAAAGCAATCTGCATTTTGTGTTACTTTTGATCATGTGAGTCTCACAGGGGCCAGCAAACATTGATATCTTTTCAGCAATGAGAAATCTCATTCTCTGAGACGGCAATAGTTTTCTTTCTTCAGCTTTCTTGCAAATCAGCTTGTGACATACCCATGACAGGCTTTGAAGCTGACTGTGGAAATCATCTCTTTGCTTTGGGGAAGGACAGTGCTGCATTTTGAGCCTATTTGGGTTTCTCACCTAATCCATGGGAAGGTTTTTTTTAGGCTTCAATTTTATTCATTGGTAGAGTGAATTTATAACTAACTAATCCTGAAGCTAGTAGGTGTGGGGAGTCAGGTCATGACCACATCTGCCTGGATGGGGCACAGTTGTCTCTTTAGCTGTAGTCTGACAGAAAACATTTTCCCCTTGCTGGTCCAGGACCTTCCTTTCCTTTTTCCATGTGGAGAAGCAATGATACACTGAGGGAAAACCAAAGGTGTGGACGTATCTGATGGCTGCAAAGTGACACTTACTAGAAAATCTCTCTTACTCAAAGGATTTCCAGGTCCACATAAGAGTTCTTTGAGTCTTTATGAAATTTGCAAAACAGAACTTAAGCAGAAAGTTGAAAATTGGGAGCCCGAAATACTATCAAATTTAAATATGGAAAGATGTATTCTCTATGGCTCTGATACAGGAAAACTCTTGTTCCTGACTTAAAGCATGTGGGACAAACTGCGCTTAGATCTGAATATATGCTAGAGCTTTCTCTTGGCTTTAATTCCATTAGCTCACAAAGATATTGGGAGCTGATCATACTTCTGTAGAACCTTTTCTCTGTGGCAGAGTGAGCCAGATTTTAATGTCATATTTTCCAGGACCTTATTTGCAGTTTAAATACATTATTTAGGATTCTAGTAAAGTCACTGCTGCTTTGAATGAGGTGTAAAATACAGATGTAACTTTGATAGAAATGGTATTTTTAAAATAAAAAAATTTATCCCATAACTTGTAATTTATGTGCAGACATGATGAAAGGTTTTAAATATTTGCATCACAGATCAGCAATCTATTAAGTGAACATTCTTGTTTTGTTTTGTAGCATAGATCAGAACACATGCATTTCACCAAAAGAAGCAACTGAGCAATTTAACAGCTTAAATGAGGTAAGCTTAACCAAAAGTTGAAATATAATGTTACAGCTTTTGACTTAGATGTTTGGGGTTTTTTGCTAATTTTAACGTGTTGGAATAATGTAATCACTTGAGAATTTAAGGTTAGCTTTTTACTAAATCATCTTAGTCACGTTTTTTGAGAAAGCTTAATCATGTGATACAAGACTGCTTTAATAGTTTAAATGCCAGAAGCGAGAGGTTTAAAAAAATATTTTAAGCCATCTTTCTTTTTGTGCTCAGAAAAGAATTAAACATTCAATATTGACGGAGTGATATGCCATCTTTCTAGAACATTTTATTTTTTCCCTCATATTACAGCTTTAAAGTGTTCAGCTATCAATTATGTTTTTTTTAAAAATGAGTTCTCAAGATTTCTACATCCTACATAAATAATCTGTGAACAGTACAATGTGGTCTAAAAGGTACTTTGGTTTTAAGATGGGAAGAAAGGAGAGTTGGAGTGAAGAGAGAAAGTAAGGAAAGTCAAATAGCACCCGTGACACTTGAAACAAGAGCTGTTTTCAGAGGGATTATACTAGGAGGATGGTGAGAGAGTAGAGCACAAAGAAATTGTTTGTGTGAACATGTCAAACAGTAGATGAGCCCGAGCTAGATTCTGGCAATCAGCAAAATGCTGGAGGCCAAATCCAAGTTCTTCAATTATTCAAAGTGAGAAACCTTGTAAAGCATCTTCCATAAATAAGAGCATCTGCATGCTAGCATAGAGTATGCTTACACATGGCAAGGCAATGAACAATACTGGACTTAAACACAGAGCAAGTAATATTTCTAAGTGTAGACCAAGACAACAGAGAATCAGAAGCAGTGGAAAAAAAGAGGTGGGGGGAAGAGAATCCCATTCTTTTCAAACCATGGAAAAAACAGCTTTGTTTCCATAGTCAGACAGAGAACATGTATGTCTATTAATAGATGACTGCCTTTCGTCAGGCGAAAACCACAATGTGTCCTTTTAAAGGAATTCAGACTTAATCTTCTCCTTACAATGAATTATCTCCTGTGCATTTGTGACATTGTTGTGCAGCTCACTGTTGAAAATTGTGATGCTAACTAGTAAAGAACATTCCATGACCAATACCGGGGCGTACGTTCAGCCTCTGTCTAGCCAGGTAAGGCTCTGGAAGAAATCATTAAGTTACTGTTTCTTTTGAGAATCCCCAATGCAAATAATCACCAAAGCTTCCACCTGAAAGCTTCCATATAAAATTATTGCAAAAGATTCCTTAAAGGTTAAGACTAAATGTAATAAATAAAATCAGTTAAGATATTACAGATAATTAGACATTAAAGCAAATTGCCAATAATTTATGAATAATGAGCAAGGGTTATATTCTAGTGCTTTCTTCTGCAAAATTTTAGATTTTATGGTGTCTCAGGTCTACTGCAAACTCAAATGGACATAAGAAAATTAATTCTCTTCTTGGATTAGAGAAAGTGGTGTCTCCCTTCGCTGCTCACAGGTGGCATTATGCAGACCCAGGGCATATCCTGTTTTATCCTACTGTTGCTTGTTTGTTCCCTATAAAGGAAGTTCTGAATTGAAAATGTCATATGCCTCAAGACATGAATATTGCCGTAACAGATACCACAGAGCTTTGTTTATGTTAGCATAAAATATGCCTATTTTATCTTAACCTGAAATCTCAGATTAAAAAGCAAGGAGCTGCTTTTATACATCACTGTTCTAATGTGACATACAAAAGCATTGATTTCCTTAGAGTGAAGGAATTGAACAGATTTGGTATTTGCTATGTTTCTTTTCTATATGAATCATTTCAAAGGCTATTAAATGCTGAAGGGTGGATTATTCTTCTTCTCTGCCCCAGCTAATTTCATATATCCAGTAAATCCATCAATAAACTAGATAGATAGAATAGCAGGGCAGGAGCAGGCCCAGGGATAGGGTGCAAGCATCCTTAAAATTCAGTAACATAGTGTGGGGCCAATGTTTTTTCATTTTAGGCAGAAAGCACTAAGTCTGGGCTTTGCTTCTCCTCCCTTCTGCCCATCAGCCTTCAAACTGAGACACAGCAGGGTCTATGGGTTGGCAGACATATTTTCTTTCCCTCTTCCCTCAGTTATTAAATTTACTAGTCTTTAGACTGTCCACAAGGATGAAACAAAGGATGCTGATAATAGTAATGGTACTAAGTAATGCTGATAAAATAGCATATTTTATCAGGGAAAATAAATAATTTCTAATAGCAGTGTCTCTCTTTTGGCCATTGTTAGCTTTCTGCTCTCTGGATATGCAGGGAGATCTGGTTGATTAGCAGGTTTGGCAGTGCTATAGCTCTTGGTGCAATATAGGACAGAGCGGGGCTGTGGGGCTTCATTTAGCATGCTGTTTCCCATCAGTATGTGGCCCCTTGGACACGCTGACAACAAGTCACATGGCACTGATCCTGTGGGCCCCATGTGAGGATCTTCAGCTGGAGAGGGAGTTACTGATGGCACCTACCAAGAAAAAGTTGATGGCATTTCAGGGGAATCTCACTCATTGCCATAGCATTTTGGTGATAACTTGGAAGAATTTGATCATTCAGTGCCCCATTCTCTAGAGGCATTTAACAGTGTGAGTGTAGGTGTGTGGTATTTATCTCTAGATGTAAGAGGTTATCTATCATCTCAATAATTCCTGTCCTAAGGCCTTAACTCTTGATTTTCAATAATCAGTAGATGGAAGGAGAGACAGTCAGTGCCTTACTTGTTTGTAATGTTGGTTTATTAACAACAGGCTGAGCTTCCTCTTCAAATGGCAATCATTTTGTACTGTGTGTTCCCCAGCAGGTGAGAATATGATTCCTTTATGACTACGTTTTCTTAAAGCATTAGCAAAATTAATAAATAGACTTCTCTCTTTCTGCTTTCCTGTAAATGTCATTATTTTTCCATTATCTTTGATCTGGAATAATGCAGGATGTTTTCTAGTGGAATTGGTATAGCTCAGGTTCTCTGAATTGTCAGTTACTTTAAGAGGACAAAAGAAAAGACAAGAAACCTTTCTCCAAGACAATTATAAATGCTTCCTTTTCAAACTTGCAAAATGCTATCCTTATGAGGCAACAATATAGTTATTTTTCTAAAGAAATTTAAGGATCCATCTAAAATATTATAATGTCCTTTCATTTGCATTAGCACGGATCAGGAATTGCTGCATCAGAAACACTAGTGTTAAGCATCAGAGTAAAACTGGAATGAACATCAGTTCTAAAATATTTGAACTTAGATAATTAGCTGATATAATATGCCATATCTTAAATTACTTTAGTGATATTGGTTTTCCATAGAAAAGCTTACTAAAATTTGTAATGGTACTCAACATGACCTAACATTTCCCTCTGTATATATTTTACCTGTTTGTGTTTGCTTCTGACATGTTTTGCAACTTCTTTTAAATGACCAAGAGCAGAGATGGCCCGGTTGGGCCCAAGGACAGGTCTGGACCACGGCAGAGTTTTAGGTAACATGTGCACAGGCTGGTTCATCACCAGATCAGATGTATTGCTGAGTGTGTGCAGGACAGAAGAGTATACATCCTCACCATTGTGGCAGGATGCCTGCAGTCACATCAGAGCCATACAGGTACTGGAAAGTACTGGGGAACTAGGGGGAAGTTGAAAGTGGTGAGTAATATTTCAAATTAACCTGGAAGGTTTTAGAAGATGAAGACCTCTTTCCTCTTGCTTTCCTTTTGCCAACAGTTGGTAGCATGTTAACCAGCCCCCCGTGAGCCCAAGGATAGAGAACCTGCTGCCAGTTGCTGATATATGGTCCTGTCCTCTCACAGAGCAACCTTCTTGCTATGACTGCACTGCAGCTGCAGAAACACTGCTGCCAGAGAGCAAGGGGTCTGAGGCTGGCAGGATCCAGCTCAGCTGCTCTGGCATTGTTAGTACTGCAAGCAGCCCTGAAGTGGGCAGGACAGGCCACGCGTCAGAGCAGGCAACAGCGTTATCCCTAGCATTTACTAGAATGCTCCTGTTGCTGATGAATTGGTGAACCTGGGCTGCTTTGTGTTTGGCCTTTACTAAAGCTATGTCTCCTTCCATGTGTTCCCATAAATGTGTAGTGGCTTTTCATTTAAATTATGCTGTGGCAGTACCATAGTACTCAGCTGTATTTTAGAAGTAAGATGAGGTTGATGGCATACTTCAGATTCATCATTTCCCTGGAAACATCAAAGTGATCACAGATACTTACTCTTTTTCTCCCTACATCAAATCCCTGTCAAGGACACATTCACAGAATTCTGTGAGATTTTTCTATTGTTGTTGTTGTTTTTATTATTATTATTATTATAATAATATTTAGTGTTTGTCAGTGACTGTAAATTTGCCATCTACCCACCTTCCAAAGATGGGTGAAAAATATCATTTGGAGCAATTGAATATAAACCAGCTGGTAAATTACAGCCTAAGCATTGCCGAAATACAATGTTCAACAATGTAGCCTGTGTGAATGCTTTTATACTGAATTTTCCATAAATATTAATGTATCATAAGAAATAGTGATGCAAAGTGAATATATTTGCTTGATTTGGGATTTTTTTCTTTTTCAAATGCTTGAAGTAACAGTCTGTGATGGTTAGGTATTTTTGCCCGTTATTAGCCTATGCTCTTCTTATTGGTATGTTCTGGTATGCTTGCCTGTGTTCTTCTTATTGCCATCAGCAGTTCTTCTGGAAAAGGTCTGGCCTGGGATCAGAGTCCTCACTGGTGTGTAACTGGTGCTAGATGATATTAGTGACTATAAAATAAAGCCCATCTGTTGCGATAATTACACAGCCACTTCGTTGAGGCCTAGCTGGGATGATAGGAAGCAGAAAATGAGGCCTGTCAAATTAGGAAATCCCTCCCCTAAACAGTGTCATGGGTATGACTCAAGTCAGCATCCTCCCCTTAACAAGGAAAATTCACTGCTATTTGAAAGCTGTTGAAGTTGAAGTGGTTTCCATCGTTCTGTCTCTAATTGAAGAAAGCCCTGTAGAGGATTAAAGACGACTTTGAAAGTAGGTCATAAAAGATGATCAAATTGATCATAAGAAGTCTACTAAATACATCAAAAGCAGGAACTCAGGTAAGGATTGCTGTGACTGCTGGATGACACATAAAATGGGTACTAATTTCATATCACCAGGTGATATGGCTGTAAACAGAGAAGTTGAGTGAATTCTTTATATTGGTCTTCACTTATAAAGCCCATGTTGGGGACATTTGCAAACCTGGCACACTCTTTCTAGTAGACAGGTCAAAGGAGACAGATCAATTTGAAATAATATATGTAAAATATGGGACCAAACAGTGTCAGTAAGTGACAAGGAAAAAATACCAATCATTCAAGAGGCCCTGGAGAAACTAAGGTGTGAACTTGAGGCACTGCTGGCCAAGATGGATAAATTATCCTTACAAATGGCAACAGGGACAGAGGATACTAGGTTGTTAATGCAATTTGTACCTGTCAATAGTAATGATATCGTCTGTCTTATATTATAGAAACCAGCTCTAGATCATGCCATATTTTTAAAGAACAGTAGTGCTTGATCTTGCAATCACTGCTTTCTGTTATTATAGGAGGATATGTCTAAATATATCTTGACAACAGATGAGAGGAACTTAGTCTTAAAATGTATAACACAAGCCATTTCTTTGCTCACATGTCTCTAATTAAGCTGCTTCTGATAGGAATGGTCAGAACCCCTGTTTGCTCTGGGACCAGAAGAAGGAAGTTTTTCTGGATTTCCCTTTTGGCCTAAGCTGAGGCCAAGGTCCAGGTGTTTGCAACCTGATCTGTTTTGTGGAACAGGATATGGATTTTGAAGCACTGCTGACAGCACAGAGGGTCACAGGATCTAGTTATGGTGATCTTGTGCTTTTTTGAAACTTCCCTATTTTGAGGTATCTCCTAGAAAGCACTACTTTCTGCTCCTTTTTCACCACCTGAATTCTATAAAAGGAATGAAAGGTTCAAGGCTGAAAGTCTTCCCTGCTGTTTTCAGCCAAATTAGTTTCCTTTTTTATTTTTTAACCTAAAACTACTGGCATCTCTGGGTTTATAAAAGAGCTGTGTTACAATTAAAATAATGCAGAGACATTAAAGTACTCACTACATAGGTAAGATATTGTTACACAAAGGAAATTATTCCAATAAATTTGTTGTTTCATTAAATGAATCAGTAAATTGGTTTCATGCCTTTGACAGAGTGGGGAAAGAAGCTTTTGAGGAAAGAAGCTGTTGCAACTCATGGGGTTTTTTGGGTGGTATCTTTTTTTGGTTTGTTTTTTTTTTTTGGTGGTGATTTTTTTTTTGTGTGTGTTTGTTTATTTGTTTGTTGGTTGCTTGTTGTTTGGTGGGTTTCAGGGTTTTTTGTTTCTCCCTCTCCTCCCACCACAGAAAATGCTCTACAAATATGTCCCATTTCAGTGACTTAACATTTCACATATATTCTGTGTGTGCCAGCTGTGTGATTATTAATACAGCCTTGTGTGATTTTGTTTATGTGGCAAGATGTGTTTCCCTTGATAGAGGGGAACTGAATGCATGAGGTATTGGTAGTGACTCATTTTGCCCAGTCAGATGGTGATAAGGGATTTCACAGCATTTACATCACAGCAAGATGCTTGTGTCAGATTGTACAGCTGAATATTGCATGCAGCATTAAAGATTAAAATGAGAAATAGACCAAGCAGGACGTAGTAGCTGGTGTTATGTTGTGATGTTATAGATAATGAGCATTGTCTTCATTGATTTGTCTGCAGCAAGTGACAATGATCTGTTAATTTTGCCTTTCCAATGGATAGGAAATGATCTGGTTGCCCTATAGCAGCAGCTGCTGCCTACATAAAAGCTACATCTATATAAAGAAGTATCTCTAAAGAAGCCAATTAAAAAATATCTCTTCCAAGAATCCCATGAGGGAGTGTGTTCTCAGTAACTGTTTGTTCACTGCTGTGTACAGCACTTAGTGGCTGGAAGAGGGAGACTTGGTTTTTTATGAATGGTAAATGGGGAGGGACAGAATGTCATCAGATCGTGATGTCAGTCCAATGAATAAAATACTTGCTTAATGTATTGCTTTGAGACGAGGAAAAGGGACACCATCTCAGTTTGGCTTCCTAGAATAAATGATCTTTTGCTGACGAAGTCATCTTTCCCACGTGTCACGAATATCCATGTGAATTGGGACTTAAATAACCAGAAGTCAAGAAACTCTCACAATAGTGCACATTTTTTCCCTTGCACATCCTTTCAGAGCTGTTAGTGAAACACCCCTTTGCAGGAGATGCTAATGGGCTTAGTGAGTTGAAGAGCTATCTCTGCGTTCTGTTCTCAATCTAGCCCAATGTTCTGCTTTTGTCTGCAGAATTCTTTGTTGAAGATACAAGCCCTTGAAACCGATCTGTGCTCTGCATTTCTGCCAACCCAGGAAGAAACATCTCAGCTGCCAGCATCCAAGGATCCAGCCCCTTCATCAGCCCAAACCAGTGTGCAAGCTGATGGAGCCGGCTGTGGAGGTAAGCAATCATGTCGTGATGTGTTCTCATTTACAATTATAAAAAAGACTTGTCACTTGCAGTTTAATATCCGATTTGCAGTCCTCTGGGAAGCAGTGCACAGCTAATGCTAAGCACCATTTCATGAGGCAAATGCTGTGTAATGTAAAAAGGGGCAATACCTCTTAAAAGAAGCATAGCATTCTGATTTTCTGAGAGGGAGTCTTGCTTTTCAGACAGGTTTTAAGAATCCTCATTCTTTTATTTTCAGTTTTAATTTTTTTTTGTTCTAGTAATTTTATATTGTTCCTATGTCTGTATTGTATGGATCACCTGCCATATCATGTAATTCTATTATTGTCATTCTTTTTGTCAGAGCAATATCACTTCATTTCTTCTATTGTTGATTTTAATTCAATGCATCAGCAGAGAGATAGCGAAGGTGAGTTTTACAGCATACGGATTTTAATCATTCACAAACCTGTACTATTACCTGTCTGGGCAATCTGCGGTGTGTTATCACTCCCTCTTTCCTCAATATGGAAATAAATAGCCCTAAGGCTCAGTGTTATTTTTGTCAATTCATAGCTTGTAGTCACAGGGCTGACAGAGTCGTGATGCTCAGTAGAAAAGGAATCACTGTTTGTGAAAAATAGGTCAAAGGCAATATGACTAACATCTCACAGACAAGTGACATGAATACACAAATACTTAAGTCATTCACCTTGTATGGTTCAAATTAAAGCAGATAGGTCAGTAACCCCTTTGCAATTGATGTTGTATGTCAGAATAAAGACAGGGTGTAGAAGAACATATTTAGAAGCTGTTCACTCGGAATTTTTGGCAAGAAATCAGTTATTTACAAAAAAAAAAAAAAAAGAAATCACAAATGATAGTGTTCTACTTAAGAAATTTCAGAGTATGAGGTTTGCATTTCACAATTAAGGGAAATTGTAAATGTACAAAATACTAAATATCCTGGGGTTAGGTAAAAAACCTCCAAACCTTAATACCTTATAAAACTTGCATGGTGCTAGTCCCTTAGCATGGACCTGAGGCAGAGACAGATCTCATATCAGTGCTGCACAGGCAGAGACATTTTGTAGCCTATAGAAAATCTGCACTTACTCTTTTCCTTTATGTCAGGGTGGGGTTTTCTTCCTCTTCCAGTAGTTTACTGAACTATTTTGTTCTGGTAATTTCACAATTCATTGTTAGGATGATTCATAATTGTTTCCTTTTCTTATTTATGCTGGTTTGACTGGATTTTCTTTTAATTCATACTGGTAGTGACCTCTACTTCTCATACCCTCTCCAGCTCCTATTTGCCTATCTACAGGTACACAGGCAAATACTGAATGATGTAGCATTTCTCTCACACAGTTCAGAGCATACTCTGTCACTCTAGCAGTTCAAACTTGTGCTTTAGTTAAAGCTTACCTATTTAATGCATTTCAATGTACTCTCATTCCTGCTAGCATCTGCTTTTTGGTTTGTGTTTTTTGTATAATAACTTGCCATTTTGCATTGAAAGAGCTAGTCCTAATTCTGTCTCTTAAATTCCTAACAAAATCTTCTGATACATTGAGTTAGGTACAGTTGTCACATGGGACTGTTGGCTATTTCAGCTTGAACTTGGATGGAAGTACAGAGAGATGTCCCGGGCAAACAACACAGTTAGAGGATGTGCCATATATACTATTTCTCTAGTTATTAGCCTTTGCTCAGTGAATTAGGCAATGAAAATTTTAATACTAAGAATGTACAAATATGTTATTTTTAAAATAAACATGATTCTATTTATTTTGTTTCACATTCCAGTCAAGAAAAATTACAAAAATACATTATTTCAGGTATTTCAGTATGCAAATTTAAGAAGTAAAAAGGAGCTCTTATCTCTGAGCAAAGTCAGAAAACTCCAGTTTACTTTTGTGTATGTAAAAACTTGAATTAGGCCTTAAGTGAGACCATGAAGAATCACAAGGGGGTATGAAGAATTGCAAGGTTTTTTAAGGGAAAAAAAGAAAAGCAGAGCTTGAGTAATTTCTATGGCTTTTTGATATGAGTATAAATTGATTATGTGACTTGAGCAGTGAACAGATGAACTTAACTATAAGGTGTTTTAAATGTCTTTTAAATTATAAATCCTGATACTGGCATTTGCAGACATAACAATGAACACATTACATCCGCATAATCTTTTCTGGGTACAACAGATTTCAGTGTATTATTGGTTTACTTTAGAAAAAGAAATACAGACTTGTACCGAATGACTTTTCATATGATCCAAGTCCACATTATGAAGTATACTGCATATTATAAGATATCCGATCTTGGCTTTAACTCCTGTGGTGAGCTCTTGCCAGCGCTAAGGTGGGCTGAGTAGATGAGATGGAGTAGATACAGGCCAAAGGGTAACTTACTGGCTTAGCTAGAGGTGGCTTTAGTTTGCAGTTTTGGCAAAGATAGAGGCTAAAATCAGACACTTGAAGACAGATAGATGTTTGGTCAGTTCTTTTTTAGGATCCATGCAGAACTGGAATAGGGATGATGGCACGAAGTTTTAATTAAAAATGGGTCTGGTTACAACTTGTCATCATCCTGAGATGTTCCTCTATTATAGTAATCGGGCTGTGTAAATGAATCAGTCCGAATGATTTGCTGACCACATCTGGATGTTAGATAGCGATTTAATGCATCTGTAGCAGTGCTGGAACTAACGCCTTTCTTGGAGCCATACCAAAGTTGCACCAATTTGCAAGCTTTAGTGGAGCAATGCCGTCAGGAAGCCTCCGTGCCAAGGAAATTGAAGATCCCTGGCCTTTGGGAAAATTCTCAAATTCACCTGGAACACAGGTTGTCTCCCTTTCTTTGCTAACGGAATAAAAAAACCTCCTTGAACTCTCTGCAGCTAAGTGTGTTTGCTTTTATACCTGAGCTGCTCCAGCCACTACTTGTCCTTTGCATTTATCTTCTAGGAGTGTTTAGTCTTGAACGTTTGCTTTTCTTCCATTTTTGAGTCTTGGTTGGGCCTGGTAAAATTGCCTGATGAAAATGTGAAAAGGAACAGATGCCTGTGACTGTGTAGGTTATTAGCAGTACAGGCTGTATCCTGCAAGACAAGTACTTCTGGGCCCACAGAAAATGGAGTAGAAATGTTGGGAACTTTTACTACACTGATCACACACAGACTGGCTGAATTTTTTTTTTTATAACATTATTTTCCTTTCATAGTAAGGAGACTGCTACTTAATATGATTATAAAAGAATTTATTACTTTTAATAACAGTGTTTGAGAAATAGTGAAACTATTCTTAGTCGCCCTACTTCACTGTAATTATGTTTCTTGAAGTTCAAAGATGGTGAAATAAAAGGAAGGGATCCAGTTTCTTCTCACTGACAGTATTGTTTTTCAGAAGTAAAAGAAAAACCCAAACAAACCAAACCCCAACAAATCAAAACTCAAATAAAACTATTAATTTCCTTACACCTTACAGGGCAAGGAAAGGTTATTTACCAGAAAGAAACAACACTTTTGTTTGTAGAACAGCAGTTATCAATGTATGCTGTCTGTGTACATAATATCCCATGACCAGTACAATCTCTACCCTTGTTTCTCCCACATGCTTTTTTGGACCTCTCTATGTGTGGATTTGAATCTCATGCACAATTTAGAAGTTTAGGGTGTTGCTCTGGTAACTTGGAGAGTTGAATTTGACTTGCAGAGTATGAAGTATTTAGAGGAAAGAATTAATAACCAAGTACATTGTCTCATTGTGGAAATGCATAACATATTTATAATTGATGGTGCTGTTAGAGTAAGATAAACTTAGAGATACAAAAGTTGTGTAGCCTTTGCATAACACACTGAATTGTGATTATGTAATATAAAGTTAGATTTTTTTTGTTGTCTGTGAAGCAAAAAGAGTTGGGTAGTGCCTAATAAAGTGGTATTTTAGACCACTGCAACTATTATTTTTTAAATCAATAGCTGCATTCTATGAAGGCAATGGTTCTATCACAGGTGCCATTCACAGCTGTCTTGTCCCCACTGTCCCAAAGCAGCACTAAGGATTTGTGGCTTCATATGTTTTAGGCAAAGGTCAAATAAAAGCCACTGCAAAGGTTTCATTAAAATCCAAAAAGAAATACCAACTCACTGTGGGAATGTCCTGTCCCATGTATAAAGGAGAAAATGGAAAGAAAGTGAAGGTGAAAGAACTTTTCTAAACCTGCCTGCTCTTTAGTGAGTAAGTCCATGTACAGTTTTTCTGTGCAGCTTAAGACTTCCATTGAAAAGACAGTTTCTGTGAAATGTATTAGAATGCATGCTAGACTGCAAGTATAATACTGATTAGAAATAACATGCATGCTGCCTGGAAATACATGGTTTTAGAGGAAAAAATATAATGTGGCTGGTGCAAAAATATGCACTATGGAAACTGATATAGGAAAACCTGAGAGACAGAGCTCATTCTTTGCTTTAACATATATTAACTCTCTTTTTTGGACGGAGAGCTTTTATGCGATCATGTATTTCCTCCCTGAAAGTATAATCTGCTTTAAACCACAACCATCTGATAGCAAAAAATTGATTAGGCTAGATCATCCTCACCCATTTCACCCACAGAGGGTGGGGAAGATTTAGTAGTTCTTTCCATGAATGTAACCAGGTACAGCAAAGGGAAGATGAACTCTTAGTATTCCCTGGAGGTAGGCTCTGAAATGTGCCCATTATTTTCCATGTGGCCCATAAAGAGTGCAATGAGGTTCACCAATTCCTACTTTTCCAGCCCAAAATGAGTCATTCTGACTTCTAGCTTGACCATCCCTATAAATCGTATTTTACCTTTTGAGGCATCCAAGGTGAGGCTTCCCTGTATAGTCCAAGACAATATTAACATAGTACCATAAGCATGACTTCCAAGTAGCAGTGACTGCACACTACCTTGAATAACTACCTTGAATGTTATTGGTTGTTTTTATTTTCACATCTTGTGTTCTTTAGACCTATGGATATATAACTTCAAACATTAATGGAATTCTGCAGGATACTGCAAGCAACACTGGAGGTTCATATCATCAGGACATACTGTATTTTTGACCTGCCTTTCTCTTGACCAAAGGACTAAATGCTACATCGTAAAATAAACTTGTTTTGTACATTCATTGTCTTCTTTAGAAATGTGGCTTTCAAGAGCAAACACATATATCTGAAAGTATAATTAATGCTGCTATTCTGGAAAACTCTCCATCTTTGTATTATACTTTACATTTTAGTTTACAAACACACCCATCTACCTTCTCCCCTGGAACTCAAAATTGCTTTATGCTGAGGTAGTAACCGTCATTTCTATTTTCTCATCCTTTGTATTACATTCATCCTGCACGTGATACTTTGCTGAACTATTTGCTACTTGAATACTTATGCTTTGAATACTTCTGTAAATATTGATATGTATTTACCTAGGTAGC
This sequence comes from Psittacus erithacus, assembly GCA_009867235.2. Lineage (NCBI taxonomy): Eukaryota > Metazoa > Chordata > Aves > Psittaciformes > Psittacidae > Psittacus > Psittacus erithacus. Next base: position 15,721 of record WYDI02032248.1, read on the forward strand.
TAAATAAATGTGTGACTCTTAGTCCGTATTGGCTTATGCTTGCTTTCTAGAGCCTGTGCCAGCTCACAGGGACTTGCAGAATGACATGGACAGCAGCCCACAAGAGCATCACTCCCTAGGGACCAGTCGACTGCTGTATCACATTACAGATGGCGACAATCCTCTTTTGTCACCACGCTGCTCTATCTTTAGCCAAAGCCAGAGATTCAATCTAGACACAGAGTCTGCCCCTTCTCCACCAAGTGCTCAACCTTTCATGATGTAAGAAATTGTATTTTAATTCTTATCTATTTTAAATGATTTTTGTACAATCTACAGTCATAGAATCATATAATCATAGAATTATAGAACGGTGGGTTGGAAGTGACATAAAATCATCTAGTTCCAACCCCCCTGCCATGGGCAGGGACACCTCACACTAGACCATTTAACCCAAGGCTCTGCCTAACCTGGCCTTGAACTCTGCAAGGAATGGAGCATTTATCAGTTCTTTGGGCAACCTGTTCCAGTGCCTCACCACCCTCACAGGAAAGAACTTCTTCCTTATATCTAACCTGAACTTCCTCTGTTTAAGTTTAAATCCATTACCCCTTGTCTTATTGCTACATTCCTGATGAAGAATCCCTCTCTGGCACACCTGCAGGCCCCCTTCAGATATTGGAAGGCTGTCTGTGACTCCAGGTTTTTTCAGCTTCTTTTTTTCATACATACTTCAGCTACAGTTTTTTTCTTAGTGTAGCATATTGACATGGTTAATTTGCAATACAAGAAACAAGATCTAGCATTTTTTCACTCATAACACAGCACATTATTGTTTGTCATCTTTGTTAATTATAGTTAGCAAGGAACAGTTTTAAAACTTAGTAATTAGTCTGATGAGTGAACATAAAATACAGAGCGCTATCAAGGTATAATACTAAAAATTTCAGCTGTAACAAAACTATAGCTCCCATCATTCACTAGATATGAATGTCATGAAACATATGAACAGCCCATATATGTAATCTCCAGAAACCAAACTGTGCATTTCAGACAGAAACCAAACTTTCTTAAAATCTTATGTATGTAGCTTTCACTTGCATACAACCAATAATCAGATCTATTATCTGAAATTGTAAAAAATCAGAAATTTAAGTGTCTTCAAAATGAAAATATTTATTCCCAGTAATAAATATCTCCCTGAGCTTACTCTGACAAATCATGGCATTACAGTCTCCCATTACAGTTGGAAGATTTGTGAAATAAGATGAGGGTATTAAATGTAAATACTGGATCAGGTTGTGACCTGCTAGATTAAACTTTTGAAAAATATTCACAAATCCCACAATTAATTTAAAAAAAAGAGAGTAAAAGAAATATGATGAACCCATTAGTATATTCTAGGGGTACCTTCAAGCAAAAAAAATTATTTTAGTCTTACTTTGTAAGACTAAACTCCCTCTAGGTGAAAGAACATAGCTGAATATTCTGAAGTGCTAGGAAAGCATTAAGTGTGCCTGAAACAAGGTATGGTCCATTATAGCCATTTTTTTGATCCAGCTACTGTGCTTTCAACTTTTGCAGGCCAAGAAGTTCTTCTAGATGTAACTGTGAAGACTGCAAAGAACCACACACAGTAGCACAACTTACCAAGCATCTTCAGAGTCTCAAGAGAAAAATTAGGAAGTATGAAGAAAAGTTTGAGCAAGAAAGAAAATACCTGGTAAGATAATAACTGAAAAGATAAAGAGAAACACTGTAAGAGGCAGGCAAGAATCTCAGCGTATTTAAACTTACGCATTAAAAATAACAGAAAAGGTATTTTTGGTAAAATGAAATAAGAAATTCATCAATGAGGGAATATGTTTTTATTATCTTTCAGGGTATGGAGTAGTTTTGAGACTCTAATTTACATTTTCTTTGAATTACCTTTTTGCAAAATATCCATCTTCTAGATGTGTGAGAGGTGTGAGTCAGTGAAGCATAGCTGACAACTTTTGAACCAAAATGATCCAAAAGATGGAAAGCTACTTATTTACCTTGTAGAAGTCATTTGCTTGTAAACTGCTGCTCTGCTATAAAAATTCCTTCATTTGGGCAGACTCCTGTAAGCATTCAAAGCTTGGAGCTCAATAGAAGATAATGGCAGAAATTAGAAAAACAAAAATTAGGATGAGTTGCTGGGGGGAGGTGGTTGTTTGAGGTCAATGGTATGCTCTGTGCAGTGTGTGCAAGATCATTGCTCATATCAAGTTAATCTGTGGAAGGTGAATTGTGCAGTATAAACATATCAAAACATCTGCCATGTTAAGGATACATACAGTATGAAACATGGAAGTTTGTGACACTTTATGACTACATTAAAATGAGAATTGAGCAAATTATATATTACCTTGTAATCTCATCAGTGTCTGCAAACTTAATCATACATTTGTGAATTATACTGTCTTATGGTCATTATATATGTTTAGGAGTAAGATTTCATACCTAAACAGTCATCACACTGTGACCAGAAGCAAATGTATTTCAGAGGTTTAATTTTACAAAATTGTTTCGCCATTTTAAATGTTTAAGTGTTGAAGATCCAGTGTAAATTGTTTTTAATTTGGAAGCAATTTCTAAATGCAAAGAAAGGACTGATATACAAAGCTTCTGTGGTTCATCTTCTGTTGCATGGGACTTTTTCATCTGATTAATTCAGGACTTCAGCTGAAATTTTTTAAATGCCGCTTCACAAGAGAATCCCTGTCTTAAAGCTGTAAGAGCTTATCCTTGTAAGGGAAAGAATGCTTGTGTTACCATGCTGGAAGTTACTTAGGAACTTGACCAATATTAGGTATTTGATGAGTCCTTTGAAGTCGCTGAAATTATTTATCCAATTAGTCAGGGATTTAAAAGTTTGGGGTTTTTTTAGGATCAGAGCCAAAATACTCAGACCCATGTAGCACTGTGCCACAATGGGAAGACACAAGTCATGACAAATTTGTATCACGATCAAGCCAAATGCTCTGTGTGACACTATAATATAGTGTGGTTGGAACCATGGACATTTTTCAGCACACTGTGTGTGGATAGATTTTTATTTGTTTGCTTGTATAACCACCAATTCCTTTGTTTTATTCTTCCCTTTTTTCTTTATTTTCAGCCTTCTCATGGCGACAAGACTTCCAATCCTGAAGTTCTGAAATGGATGAATGATTTGGCCAAAGGTCGTAAGCAGCTCAAAGGTACATAAAGCATGTCATTTCACTTTATTGCCAAAGCTTTTGGAAGCATCAGTGTATCTGGAATATTTTAGAGTTAATTTTCTAACCTCTGTGTTGTGCTTATTTTTCACTATGCATGGCAATAATTCTCCAGATGACAACAAAGATTATTAGAGGGTATGATTTGCTTTGATTCCTGAAATCAGGGATAAATGTAAGCCAGTTCAATCCTCATAACAAGGCTAAAAAGGGGAAAAGGAAAAAGATGTCACCTCTCCCTCATCACTATAAGCATTTATGTGAAAGGCAATTCTTGGTATTTTTATGTCTGTCAGAACTATAAAGTTGAAAGTGTCCTTGCAATATAGTTCAAATGTAGGTACAAAATGTTCCTTTAGGACTGAGGTTATACGGCTTTAAAGTTTTTACTTTTTTGATCATAAAACCAGATTTTTCCCTGATATTAGATTTGCTCTTCAGGGTCAAATTTTGCCCTTGACTGTCTGCGTACCACCCCACTAACGTCTGTGGGTGTATCACATGCTTGCCTTCAGGGAGAATGTACACAAGACTGATTGATTTTTTTTTTTAAGGCTATTTATAATTTATCTATTTTTCCATTATAAATGGATCCTCACTACTAATTAAATTGTAGTATTATTTTTCATCTCTGTTTTTGATACAATTAAGAATGTAGCTATAGAGGGTGTGACTGTGGTAAATAAAGAATTAGAAGCTCATCTCTCAGTAAATTTCTTCTGGAAAGTTATCTCTCAAATACTATGCTACATGTTTACTAGACTTTAATAACTTTTCCCCTTGAACTTTGTGCTGCAAATCCAGGAAGGGCAAATGAGAGGAAATAGTTAACTTTCTGTAAATTATCTCTCCAACTAAACCATTCCTTCTACTAGCCAGGGGGCCTAGCTTTCATAGATCAGCCTCACCTTCACACCCAAAATGCCCCAATCCTGTGAGCACCCTTGATTTTATTATTCTGCTTTTAAGTGAAGAAAGATTCACAAGGTTCATGAAACAAGTACAACTAAAAAAGAAAAACACTCAAGTGCTTGTAGATCCTTCAAGTCTGTAAGGCTTGTCCATCCTTCCTAGCTCTATGAGTTTATTGTTTTTCCCTAGAAACCTGTCCTGTATCCTCAGACTGTCACAGTTGAAAAAAAAATTTATAACCGTCTCTGTGCAGGTTTCAATAAGTCTAACACATTTGGAGTCATCAGCCTCCTGCCTTGCCCACTGTCCTTCACCAGCCAGGCATATGATAGGTACAAAGCCTGAGTTTATGAGTGCTAATTCCAACCTTAATTCAATTTCTTTGTTGCTCCGTGCAGGTCTCTAGAGCTCCATGGTCTTTGGCTTGGTGTCAGGCTAATATACTCACACACTTTACTGCATCCAGGCAGGTTGCTGACTGGGAAGCTAGGCCAAACTGTCACATCTATGTCTTCTCCTGGGTTGCTCAGATACTTTTCTGCCATGGGAAGTCATTGAAACAAAGCGTCTGATTCTACATGTAAGGACCATCTCAGCAGCCTGGCTGGGACAGCAATGCAGCTTCTGGAAGGGAGGGTTATGGTTTAAACTGCACTAGAGAAGAGCAGGATTGGTTATGTAGACCTGGAGCACACGGCTCCAGCAGCCTGGCAGCTAGCATGGTGGGCTCTGTGACACAGTTTGGGCTCCCCAGCCCTGCTCAGGTGAGGGCTTTCACTCTCCTCACTTGCGCAGCAGCACAGGAGGGCAGGCAAGCACAGCTGGAGTGAAAGCGCAGCAGGTGCCTGCGGAGATGCTGCTTCTTGTCCAGGAAGGTGCCTGTGAAGGACTGCATCCTTAGACAACAATCCCCACAGCATGCATGGACATGTTTTTACTTATCCAGACATCAAATTGATTGAGAGCGCATGGGTTTGGTGAGGAGAAGAGGGGGAGAGAGAGCTCTGCTTTCATATCTCCTCTTCTTCCCCCCCAAACCTCCCACAAATATTCTCAAGGGCTGTTTGTCTTTTTAAGCCTCTTTCCTAATCTCACTCCGACAGAAATTCTGCATTGATTCTTCTACCCAGACCCCACTTTTTAACCCAGTGTCTCTTCAGTCCTCACCTTTTATGTCAAAGATGGTCTGGAAGGAAAAAGAGAAGTACATAATTGTGTGCAAGAAATAGGATTATTTTTTTTTTTCTTGTAGTGTCGGGGGAAACTTCTTTGCAGATATTTCTAATCTATTTACTTACCAAGTAATTTACCTTTCAGAGCTGAAACTAAGAATGTCAGAAGAGCAAAACTGTACCTCTAGAGCACCCCAAAGAAACGATCATAGTGAAAGCACTGGGACTTCTAAAGAGTCAGGGACACAGGAGGCCACAAACACAGAACCAGCTCCCTCGGTAGAAGAAACCATGGATGGTGTATTGAGAAGATTAAAGGAGAAAAGACAACGCTTCAATCTTCCTGAGACTATTAAGGTATTTAAGAAGTTATGGCTGTTTCTTTCAGAACATTATCATCTGAGGCAGATATTATTTAGAGTGTAGCTGTCTCAGGGTATGCTGGTGCATGTGCATCCTATGACTTCTGGCACTGCAGTTCTCTCAAACAAGATGGGAACTCTAGTGCAGTTTTCTGAAGTCTACTTTTCTGTCAAGAGTTGCACAGAAAAAGAGGTGCAAAAGGGGTTTTCATACAGTGCTAAGTGCTTTTTGCTCAGAGATGCATGCATAAAGCTGTTTGCCAGGCACTGCTGAAACCTGCCTGCTTGAGGTTGTGTGTGCAGTAAGTGTGAATTCCAGTTTATTGAAGATAATGACAGCAAAACCATTCCTATCTTGAGTCCACAGAAACTGTGTGACTAAAAATGTTCCTGAAGTTGCCCTCTCACCTGAGAAATGCTGAAAGCCTCTGTCCAGTCAATAGATAGCACTGCACTAAGTTCACATGGATAATACAACCATCCAGACTGCTTTGCCCTTCTGAACTGATGCTGCTTCTGCTCTTCCACATTCTCAATTATTGTTCCAAATATGGGAGCAATATTCCATGAAACATGCTTGCTTGGGCGGGCAATTTATTGTTGTTTTGAAATTAGTACATATTTTCAACTCCTGTGTAACTTCACACTCCTGGCATGTTATAGGGTCTGCCAAAAGCTGTTCTGCAAAACATACTGTTCATAAGAATGCTACTTTTTGGGCTATTTTTGCTGTCAAATGATGCTGCTATTCCTGATGATATACAGCTGAGCAAGGCAAAGAATTGATCCTGGGTGGATTTCAATAGCAAAAAATACCCAGCAGATAAGGTTTTGTTAGTTTGGTTGTCTGGTTTGTTTTGTTTTCTTCTAGTGTTTGCTCTGAAGCAACTAGTTACTATATAGAACTGTGTATAATAATGCTGTGCTTCTGAGGATCTTGAGCTTTGCATACATGACTGATTTTTTAATAGTTTCTTTTTATAAACTATTGTTTTTGAAAACCTGAGCTGGAAAAAGTGTTTCATAACCAGAACTCCTTTGTAAGAAAACAAAGGATGACAACAAAACCATGCTGTTCTGTATGTAGTCCTAAAATCCCAACAGTGCAGACTGTACTATACTATTTTCAGTTGTTTTTTTAATTTTAATTATGCAAGGAGTGAAATGAGATGACAGCAAAACAGATGCCATGAGGAAATCCTGGCCAGGAAAAATCTCTTAAAAGTTGGGTGTGGGTCTCTGTCCCACTCATTTTTTTGATAAATTACACTTCTGATTTTCTAAAAAAGAACCTCCTAAATCTGTGCAGTGACAGTGCTGGCTTGAAATATTCACAGAGAATTCTGTAAATGCAAATTAAATGCTTGCAAAGTTAATATTTACAAAGATTTTTTAAGACCTTATTTATTTTCCTCTTGTATTCTTGTGGAAAGAACGTGTTTTGAGAGAGCTACCTGTTAGCAGAGGTATTTGGTGATAGTTCTAGGTAACTGCTATGGAATGGAGGCTTTAAAAATGCATAATATGAAGTCAAAACTATCTATTTCAAAATCATATATTTTAGTTGGTCTTTAAATATAACATTAAAAAAGATTGGGTTTTAATTATGAATTGGAGGAGAATGAAGTTTATAGCACTAGGGAGGTGAAATGAATCAAGGGTATCTGCAGGTTACAGCAGATCAAAGTCTTCATTTCAGCTATAAGCAACTTTAGTGCTACTGTATATACTTTTTATGTGCAACATTTTATTTTGTATATAACATTTAGATCCTCTACCGAAATCTGAGTTAGATTAATAATAAACTAATAGGAGCTACATGTTTCTTCTTTTCAGGAGTTAAGATTTAGTTATTTTGGTCAAGGAGAGTGTTTCCATAAAAGCCTGCTAAGTTCTCCCCTAAAGGTCAGCTGTGGAAAACCTCTAAGGCCCTGCTGAAATAAAAATAAGAGAATGTGTGTCTTTGAGAGAGGCACAGAGTAAAATCCTGAACCAGCCAGTATGTTGAAAAAGGACAAACCACAAGATCTGAATATGAAATAGCAAAATGTGGTTTTCAGGACAAAACACTCCTCTCACAAAAAAGCCTGTGAGTAAATTTATTGAATGAGAAGATGAAGAGAAAATTGGGGTTAGCCTGTGAATGATTCAGCAACCCAAAAAGGAATAGGCGCCTGTTGCCGTTTGTGTCACTAGCTCCTTGTGCTGGGAGCTGGCAATTTATCTTAACAGTTCACCTAATTCTTAGTTACAAGGCAAGGCTCCAGGAAAAAAAAAGATTAAGACCACGAATGTAGGATCCTGTTCAGGAGCCAAAAGGCAAATTGACGTAATTTGAATTATACTATTAAAAAGACCCTACTCCAAATCCCTAAACTCCAAATCCAAACCCCAGCTCCTGACTTTTAAGCCAATCCGAATGTTTAATGGCTGGGGATGTAACTGCTGCCTCAGTCACACCAAGGAGGAGCAGCAGCCCTGCAGTGCTCCACTGTGGTTCACCAGCAAACAGGGCCTTTCACAGTGAGGCTACAGTCAGACTTGGCTTGATCTTCAGCTGAAGGAAACGGACATCGTTCTATGGATGTGTCATGTCACTTGTTGCCTTCCCTTAAAATTTTTCTTACTGCTTTTGTTTTAGAAGCGGCTACCACACAACCATGTGGCAGACATAGCAGGCCTTGGGAATCCAGACTCAGTGTCTGCATGGAAACAAAATGCTGCCTCTGAGGGCAAAAGGCTTCAGCCGGGACCAGTCGCCACTATCATACTGCCTGTCCCCAGCGTCTGTATTTTCTGCCTGGGAAAATAGCAGTGAGTTTAAAAGGCATAATCATTCAGGGAACGATCTAGTGAGGAAGACAACTTCAAACAGTATTTTGTGCGCCTTTGTCCTCAGTTTTGAAAACCAAACTACAACCTGAACTTTATTTTATTTGTGTGTGTGTGTACCCTTTTTCTCTATATGCAGCAAATAACTTCTGCCTTATGTTTAGTTTGAGCATTTGCAGTCTGTCCCCCAACGCTTTTCTCAGACTAGCTGCCTTTATGTATCTGTCCTCTCATTATTGATCTGCTTCGGTTCATCTTCTTCTTGGCTATGAAGCAGTGTTTTTATTTAATTATCATTGGAGTTTGTGCTGCTGCATGCAGTCTACAGTCCTAAGATGTCTCAGATAATTCTGTAGTTTGTCATTCTGCCTGCCTTTTCTGATTTTGAAATTATTATCCCTTTCAAACTTAGCTGAATATAAACCCTCTTGAGATTGTTTCTCATGTGTAAAATCAGTATTAAAAATCATCCCGTTTCTTCCTAACCATGCAGCTGCTCCAGGCTTAATAGGTTTTAAAATAATTAACCTTGTATTAATTATAAATAAACAAATTAGCTACTTTATAATACTCTTGCATTCTAGCTAGCAGTTCTTCTCTTCACATGAATGATAGAGTTTTGGAGTGATTAACCATACAGACCTTCAAGGCAAAATGCGATTAGTGGTTCTGCACTGTTTTTGCATTTTGGTAATAAGCAAAAAAGGTTTTGCTCCTGCTGAAGTTAATAGCAAGGCACTCCTTTGACATCAGAAAAGCATTCCTTCTTCTGCACTTTAAAAAGTAGAGGCTAATTATTAAAAACACTTCTGCAAGTTGTCAATACAAGGACCTAATCATCAACTTTCTGCAGAAAGGCACTGTGTTCTCCCAGCCCGCAATGCCACTTTTCTACGTATTACTTCATTGTGGTGGATGAGCTGGCCCTCATTTATACAGATCTGTCATGCCTGGCAGAGACTGTGAAAAAGGACATTAGTTTCACGTGCTTCTTGCTGTTCCAACCCAGAAGAAAACATGCAAATGCCAGGAGCAGATCTTTTTGGGAAAGGGAGAGAGGAGAGAAATACCAGTTAAATAGTGTTCTCCCTGCAGCAGACACCTGTACATATACTAATAAATCACCAACTGACAAACCGCATTGATGAAAAATCAACATTCATCTTTCTGGTACCAGTGTTTCATATTGTTACTTTTGAACAGAAATCAACAGGAATCAACAGCAGTGTTAGGTCTTCAGCAGAGCAAAAACTGTGAGGCACGAGAAAGAAAGCCTGCCTTCATTCCCATTGTTATTAAAGGGCTGCATTTTCTGCAGCTTCCCCATAGCAGTCCTACAGATGTGTACACTTCAGCTGTAATTTCCTGCTGGCTGATCAGATTATTCTTCCATTTCATTTTAGAGATAGCACTTTTTTCTAGTAGGCTCAGCATTTATGGGTTATTCATGTAGTATCATGATGGTTGGATATTTAGGGATTTCGTTGTGCATCTGTCATTCCACTCTGTAAATGTCGTGTTTGCATAGCTGAAGCTTTCTGTTCTTCATCCCTTACAAGCCAAAGCAAATCTATTTCTCTTTCTTTTGCTGAAAAATTAAAAAGTTGAGTTATGTCCTCTCTGTTTTTGCAAGTTTCTATGATTTTGTCTAGAATGGTGGTTGTTCTCATTTGTTACAACTAAATCATATTTAATATATAATAGGGAATGCTATCTATGATTTATGAACTGACCTGGCAAGTAGAAGTTACTAACATACAAATCTCATTAACTGATTTCTCCCTAGGATGGATGAGAAAAATATTTCTTTAGTTTTCTGTTACAGTGATTATCGTAAATGTTACCTAAACATTGGAAAATCTCCTAGGAAAGAACTGCACTTAAATCTGTGCAACCTTCTACTCAAGTGCTGCAGTGGTCTTTTGTGAGCCTGCCGTTCCAAAACACAACTGATGAGATATACCTCATGTGCATGCAATTTGGCTACAATATTGAAGCAAAAACTTCTGCTTGTTCAGGCTTTCTGTCAACCAGTATTTCAGATGCAGGCTCTGATCAAGTGACACACAAAAGTTCTTGCCTTATTGATTGAGACCATCGTTTGTACCCCTGGAAACTTTCCAGCTCAGGATGAAGTGTTCTATCAATAGCCTAATACCGCTTCCTGACTTTAAGCTTGTTAAATTGCTTGCATAGAAAAGTGACTTTGAAAGAAATCAAGGCAATCAAGTATTGCATCTTTGTATAATGGCAGTTAAGAAAAATAAGATTCCAGCCTTTCAGCAGATTTTTATTCATGCCTCTTTCTTCAGAAGAAAAAGCACAAGTTCAGAGCTGAAGGAGTCCACTTTGGCCAGACAAAGTAAATACAGTGTGTTTTCTGCTGGGAAAGGTTAGGCCTTTCCTTACCAAAATCCTACTTTAATCAGTAAAGTATCTCCACAGCTCTCATCAGCTTTGCATTAGGCTTTCAGAAGGTAACATGTACTTTGATTAATTTGAAACTTCAGTCATGTAAATTTGGACTCTGTTCTTGCAAAGTTGATGCCAAGTCCCCACGTCTTCAGGGCAGACAGAAGCAGAATTCATTATTAATGTTTATCTGGGGAGAATAGATTATTGAGCCAGATAGGTACCTGTACCCTTGTCATGAAATCTTGACTCATAATCTTATAAATAACTTTTTTAAATAGGATATGACAAAAAAACAAATGGCTTTGGAAAAAATCAGTCTTCAGAAATGTCTACTATATTTTGAGACTATTCATGGACAACCTGTAAGTATACCATGGAAAGATAGGTAAATTAAAAATTATCTAACTAACTTCTCTAACAAAAATTTTTGACTCATATATTAAATACATTTAGATGAATTTTACACAATTAACATAATTTTAATTATTTCAAACTAATCTTCAGGTATAAATGTTATTGCCAGATACTGATGAATTCGGTTTGCATTTAAAAAAATAAATTAAAAAGGCAAGTTCCTCGTGACCCTGTATCTCTCTTCATGATAGGAAGTTGCAGGTTTTTGGGATAAAAGTGGACGATTATATATCCACAACAGACTTTGCTCACGCATATAACTCTGCTGTGGTGTATGAAAGGTTAGAATACATAGCAGTGGTGAAAGGCTTAGAGGGCACTGGCTGAGACATGAATGACAGGATCTGTCATCTGTGTTTTCCTTTATTTCACAGCAGCGCTTATAACTATTAATTAAAATCCTTTCAAGAGACTTCATTGCTAAATGCAGGTACAAAACAAAGAATTGCCACCACTGGTGAGATGATGAGTAGAGAATTTGTTTACACACAACTGAGGAACTCCTGTTTGATGTATTCTTATGACTGTCTCTGTTTTTTACTTGTAATTGTTGTGGTCAAGGAAAAGGGGAATGGCACCAGCAAGTGTCCAAAAATATGCCAGCTGTTACTATTATTGTGATCTGTGTCTGATCACTCTGCATCCTGGATAAAATAATTTTTGTCCATCTTCTTTGTGCTTGGAATGAGAGCTGAGGGAGAGAGAGAATACATAGGAAGTGTATGAAGAAATTGTATTTCCTAAGAAGAAGAACAAAAAAGAAATTGAGTTACTAGTGCCATATAGAGGTAAAAGAGATTTGAAGATTCAAAGAAAATAATAGGATGGACTTTGCACTATGGGGTTCAGAAAGGCTGTTTCTTCTCAAGGCTGAAGGAGGTGGATAAGCAGCTAAGCAAAAGGATGCTAACTGCATAAGGAAAGAGGTGATCAGGGATACTAAGCTGTCATGAGGGAACCTTAGGTCTGCCAATCAGCTCTGCCTTAAGGTCACACAACAATCAGGGACAGGCAAGAATTTAAAGCAAGGAAACTGAAGTTAGGCAAGATTTTTTCTTTTTTTGTTGCTGAAAATGAACAAGCAATCTGGAGATGCCCCATGGAAGGTTGCACACTTAAATAATCATGTGTCTTAGAGAAGCAAATTTTAACCTTTGTATCTATACGTATTTTCCTGAGGGAAGGAGTCTGCATGCATCCTGGGTACCAAGCACAGCTGAAGAGGCCCACACTGTGGCCAGCACAGTCCTTGTGCATGGTTCAGAGCTGGAGGGGCCCGAGATACCTGCTAGGGAAACTTGCACAGGTTGTAAAAGCCAGGGGGTGATGTCTTGGAGAAAGCAAATAGATGAGCCGCAGGCAGAGGTACTCCAGTGACATTAGCTCACAAAACAGATGCCTCTCTACTACCAAAGAGGTTTCCCAGTGCAGAAAATGGATTTTTATAATACTGGAATATTGACTGCTGAGGTCTCGTGTCCTGGGTTCAGCTGTAACAGTTATTTTTCTCCTTCCTAGTAGCTGGTGCAGTGCTGTGTTTTCAACTTTAGCCTGAGAACAATGCTGATAACAGACCAATGTTTTTAGTTGTTGCTAAGTAATGTTTCCTCTGACCAAGGACTTTTCAGTCTCTCATGCTCTGCCAAGTGAGGAGCGCCATGGGAAGCCAGGAGGATGCAGAGCCAGGACACCTGACCCAGACTAGCCAAAGGGGCATTCCATACGACAGCATGTCATGCCCAGTATATAAACTGGGGGCAGTTACCCTGAAGGGCTAGATCACTGCTTGGGTCGGGCTGGGTATTGGTCAGTGGGTGGTGAGTGGTTGTATTCTCTCCCCTTGTTATTTCCCTTATCATTATTATTATTAGTGGTAGTAGCAGCGGTTTGTGTTATACCTTAGCTACTGGACTGCTCTTATCTCAACCCGTGGGAGTTACATTCTTTCGATTCTCCTCCCCATCTCTCTGGGAGCAGGGGCAGGAAGGTGGGGAGTGAGTGGGTGAGTGGCTGCCTGATTCTGAGTTACTGGCAAGGCTTAAACCATGACAGCTCAACATTCCCTACTTAAGATGTTTGACCTAGGAACCCATGACATGCTTTGTCATTTAACACATATCACACCATAGCATTATCAAAAGGTTAATTTGAATGGAGCGTACTGGATTTCCATGACAATATTCAGAAATTTAGCCAATTATGCAAAAACATAGGTGGTTTGTTGCAGTTTTTGTTTTGGTTTGGTTTTGCTGTTTGGTTTTTTTTTAAGCAAACAAACAGCAAAATTCTTAGACAATGTCGCGATTATTGTAGACACTTTCTTTGGGAGTACAAAAAGAGGGCCCACCAGAAAAAATTATCAAGCTACTGCATGTTCTGAGTATTCTGGCTACAGCAGCCTGGAAACAGTGCAGAGTACTGGCGATGATGCTTGTCCTGTTGATGTGTAATGTGGGTGAACACTATCTTCGTCCAGACTTACCTAAGTAAAGTCAGATGGAGAGGGCAGTCATAAGGTTTTAAACAAAGAATTATCTATTCTGGCTTGTTTGGCATTTTCTGGAACATGAAGACTGAGGAAAAGAAGTGGACTTGGCTGCCTAAGCAAGCCCTGACATTCCCTGGTGAAACATGGCTCTAGGAATAGTCCCTAAGTACTCAGCCAGCCAGAAATATGCAGTGTCACCAACCTGCATTTGTCTGCTGTCACCCTTGCTCCTGCTGATCAGGTATTTTTCTGTTTTTGCACAGCACTGAACTATTGTCCATACTGTCAGCCAGTCTGTCTCTTCAGACCTGCTGTTTGTTTACTCATCTGAGCATGTGTAGCTGGGCTTCAATGCAGCACTGCAGTGCCAAAGACAGTGAAATTGTTCCTGACGTGTGCTGATAGGCATGAGAGATGAGGAGCAGAGGCTGATAGTGGACTAGTTTGCAAATGAGTGCTTTGGCATTTACTCACTGGAGAACATGTTGTTTTTCTGTTTGTTTGTTTCTTCTTGTGGGATTTCCTCTTTTCTTCCTAAATACAGTAACTTGGTCTACTGCACAGCTAGTTTCCATAAGGTAATTATTTTTATACTCACAAACATTTGTGGCCAGATCAGTCTCTTAATACCTGCTCTAAAATAATATTCTCCTCCAAATCCATGCTCCTAGTGCTCATAAAAGCCCAAACAAAATGAATAGACAGTTAATCTCTGTTGTGGAAGGCAGTTCCAGCAAGAGATGCACACAGCAATTCTGCATGGAGCCAGCTCACTCGCTGAGGCTGTAAAGCTGTGCTCACAGCTGTCCTCCTGGGCTGCTGAGTATATTGTCCCAGGCAGACTGTCACATTGCTGTAGCTAGCCTGCTGCCATTATTAGAGTTAATTGAGATAGCAATGGCACAGTAGAAGCATATCTTAACCCTTATGACTATAAGCATCTTCAGAAAGAGGCAGAGAATAGTTTACCCTCTGCCTAGGCCATGTGACTCAAGGAAGTGAGGAATCCACATTGGGTATGTCCATTAGAAAACAGATTGTCATTTTTCTTTTTAGAAATTTTATGGATTAAATTACAGTTCCCATGAAGTATCTATGAAAGCAAAATACATATCAGGTCATAGTCTTCTAACAGCTTTCTCAGCTTTACAGGAGCAAAATTTCTGTATTTTTTATTTTGGAGGAGTAAATTTTGTTATGATTTCTCTTCAGGTAACTAAGCAAGAAAAGAATCTCATGAAACCTCTTTACGAGAGATACAGAATTATCAAGAAACTTCTTGTAACTCCATCTTTGATCACAACAATTGTAAGTTGGAAAGAATTCATATCCATTGTCAATAAAACATGCTAAATGCGGTGTTTGGTTTGTACCTATATGGGAGTTTGGCAGCAATAGATCTACTGATATTTGAAGACTCTGCTCATTGGTTAAAGCAGGGTGCTTCACACAGAGCAAGTGCTCTGCAAAATTCAGCATCTAAGCATGTCGGAGGTTACAGTGTGTGGCAGTGGTTTCTGAGGCTATCACTTCAAGTGACTGGGTAGGAGGTCAAAGGCTGGTGTTAGTTTTCCATTACGGCTAAAATATGCAACACAGAAAGAAACCTACCTGTGTCCATGAAGCACTATCGTGTCACTACATCTGTGGTCAATATTTTGTTTTCATCAATTATGTAGCACATAAATATAATTTGTAGTACTTTAATATCAATGTAATGTGACAGTGCTGGTCTCACTGTGAGTAGAGGTAATGGAATCTGGCTATTTGGAAGTTAATTAGCATGCCTACCAAAAATGCTAATCTAATAGTAACTGGGGAGGGGTTGATTTTAAAAATTATGAACTATTTTCTTGTTAGATGACAGTGGAGCTTTAGATTTATTTGAAAAATCCCCAGTGTAGACCTGTGTACACATGGACATTTTATTTAAAAATTTAACTGAAGTTCCCTTGTGTTACTTCTTAGGAGCTTTGCTCCATGGAGTTTTTATGTTTAAACTTTAGTTTCAAAAGCTCAACTTTTCTTCTGAGAATGAGGGAACATGAAGAAGACAGTGAACATCATTCTATTTTGGTAGTTAACATTTGTAGCTATAAAACTGTGGAATCTCTGCCTCCAACTCTTGTTACATGCAGAATTTCTGGGCATAATACAAACAGTAGATGGTATATTAGAGGAGGAGTACAAGTTCCAGCAGGCTTTTGGGTAAACAGAAATAAATTGCTAGATGGAGATTGTCAGAAGCAGGGCAAAATTCTGTGGTTTTTACCTTCAGTGGACAATACACAGTAACTCAGTGGGCCCTGGAAGAGCTCTTATGAACAATTTTGGGCAGACCTGGGTGAAGCTTTCAATATGTGTAATCTATTTCAATGAATACATCCAGGAAGTTAGATCCTAATTCTTTATGTTGTCATCCTATTCATTGTTAATATTGTAATGTAAACAACTAATTTAATAATGCTTTACATTTTACAAGCAGGAGGAGGAAGACTCAGATGAAGACCATTCTCAAAGCAGCCATGAGTTATCACTTGGTCCAATATCTTGCCTTCCTGTTGATGAGCACCTGTGTTACTCCCAGGTGGAGAGTGAGCCTGCATATGTTTCACCCCTGGATGAAAAGAAGGTTTTCAGGCAAACAGCCTTGTCTATGTCCAATTTACATGAGGCAACAATGTAAGTTCTTTTTTTTTCCCCAAATATTTTAAAATATTTCATGTAGACTTTGTAACTTAAACATGATCCATACTTATTGCATGGGAATACTATATACCAAACACTGTAGAAAAGAGGCAGAAGATATTTGTTGTTTGGGCAACTACCTATAGTTTGAGCAGCTTATTCAAACTTTTGTACAAACTCCATGAAGAGAAAGGTGAAGGAATGTAAGCAGGTAGGAGAAAAACTGCATCTAAGAGTGGTAGGCACAACACAATGACATAGTAAAGATATGCAGGCCTATTATTCAGACCTGTTACTACCAGATAATTGCTGCAAAATTTTTAGATACCTAGCTACTTATGTTCTTACAAAGCAGTCATAAAACAAAGCACAGTTTGGCCAAGCAGGGTGGTCTGCTCCCATGTGCTGGGACTGACAGTGTCAGTGATGTAAAAAGGCAAGAGACATGAGGCATACAAACAGCCACAGATGAGCTGAATGAAGGCTCAGTCATGTGGGAGGCCACTGAATGTGTGTAAAATCAATTTCTTCCTTGCATGATAGTTATTAGTGTCTGGATGCCCAGAAAACTTAGCACCACCCTCCTACCTTCCATTACAAAACTCAAAACCTTCTGATTTGTAGTTAAGAATTTCTGGTTGCATGAGACAACAAATCTCAAGATGCACATGGGCTTTTATCACTCAGGCCTTCAACTTGTCGGGAAATATGCTTTCCAGGAACAGATGTTCTTATGATAGAACTGTCATGTTGCTGTAGCTTATGACAGAACAGAAAGCTTATGGATGCTATCTTTTCCTTGGTTGTTTTCTTGTTTGTTTGTTTGTTTGTTTGTTTGTTTGTTTGTTTTCATTGGGAGCTCTTTGGTGCATCAATGAAGCTGACTGGGCTCAAAATTGAGAGTAAATAAAAATACCTTGATTTTCTAAGTAATTCAACTATGTATGTAATAGTTTGGTCACAAATGCTGCGGAGACATTTCTGTGAATTTTGTTATTACGGAAAAAAAACCAAAACAAAACCAGCTGCATATGTCATGACAGAATTTTTTTCTCTGTTTAAAAACTTAATCTACAAATACCAGCTGACATGGCCTCCAAAAATGTTGATTCTTGGTACCACTAGCATTTCCACTGCATCACACTAGTGTCTGGTAACAGCTGCTTTCAGGAGTAGAGCTTGGATGTTGATTTTCTTAATTCAGTTACAGAGATGCACAACATTTCCTGTGAGATGCTGAGCCCTGTAAACTCCATTAATTCCACACAGAATTAAGACCATGAGCAAGACTCAATTCTGAAAGCTTTTCCTCCCATGTTGTCCACAGAGTCTCTGTCTTCACTTTATTAGAAGAGTGGGAATGGTAGGGTAAGGGAAGGTGCACAACTGTTAATCACCCATGTTGGTACAGTTATATCTACAGTTGGGAGTGATGCAGTGGAATGCCTTGCGGCACTGAGAGCAGCACCTGCCGTGGCCCATAGCAGCAGGCTGCTTATTACCCAAAGCTGCAGCATTTAAAATACTACCAAACGCGAGGGTTTCATATTCTTGTCTCTGTTTTACAGGCCTGTCCTGCTTGAACATCTCAGAGAAACAAGAGCAGATAAGAAAAGGCTTCGCAAAGCTCTGAGAGAGTTTGAGGAACAATTCTATAAACAGACAGGAAGGTAAATAATCAGCTCAACAAAAACCCTCTCCTTCTCCCTGGGCTCCTATGCAGATGTGTTGAGTTCTGCTAGGGTAGGTACTCTTAGGTGAGCAGGACAAAAAAGCTGCAGCTAGAGACTTGAAGATACCGTGGTGGTGTCTGGTCTCTGTGGAGATGTCCATTTCTGTGCTTAGTTCCTCTGAGATGTGGGCATCC
Source organism: Psittacus erithacus (assembly GCA_009867235.2). Taxonomy (NCBI): domain Eukaryota; kingdom Metazoa; phylum Chordata; class Aves; order Psittaciformes; family Psittacidae; genus Psittacus; species Psittacus erithacus. The sequence goes on from WYDI02032248.1 coordinate 34,095, forward strand.
CTGAGGAAGGTCTATACCTGGGTATATTCCAGGATATGTCTGCAGTGGGTATAAACCTCACCTCAGCACAGGATCTTTCCTGGGCTGAAGGGAGGCTGCTAAAGACTTTCTGAGGATGACAATCTGCAGGGATTACACTTGGGTCATTTTTAAAAGGCCAGTTTTCAAACCAGAAGCCGCTGTTTCTTTCACCTAAAGCTAAATATTGGTTACTTTTCACTCTTTGCTTATTCTCCTCCTTTCATTTAGCAAACTTGTTTGGTGAAACTGGTGGAAGATATGGGCGTGTAGTATTCTGGTAACAGTTTTCAAAGCACTATGTGGTGTCGTCTCTTCATATTTGAAAATGAAGCAGTTAAGCTTGCACAGCTGACAAGAAAGAAAATTACTTGGTATATGAAATGTCAGTATTTTAAATACTATTATTTAATTTCTGTCTATTAGAGCTTTTTGGTCCTGTCAAAGTATCTTTAGAGACCTATAGCTAGGGGAAAAAACCAGACTCCAACCCAATTCTCACTAGTTGTTGCAGAATTAATTTTAAGGACTGTTTCCCCTCACACTCGTAAAAGCAATGGCACTTTGATTTGTTTTTCCTAGAAGTCCTCAAAAAGAAGATCGGGCGCCAATGGCTGAAGAATACACAGAGTACAAGCACACAAAAGCCAAAATCAGGCTCTTGGAGGTTCTCATCAGTAAGCATATTTCCAAAACTATTTGAAGTGAATGCAATGCTGTGGTATTGTCCTCTAGCAAAAAAAAACAAAACAAAACAAAACACAAGCAAATAAGTAATGAAAAAGAGGAAGCAATTTTACAGGTATTGGTCTGCTGCACAATTGTTAAACACACTGAAATTTTTTGATGCACTTTACCAGTTATACTAGCTGGGATGAGAGAGGACAGCAATATGCAGGAATATTGAGCACAGGTGAGTGGACTATAGTATATCCTTTTTTCTTTTGAAAAAACCTTGAAATGCACTGTGAGAATGTTAGAGGTTAAAAGTACACTGATGTAGTGCAGAGCCTCAGTTTGACCTGCTCTTAGTTTAAAAAGTTGTGAGGAAATACTCTCCAGGTTTTTAGTACATCTTTCTTAGTACATGGTAACGCACCACATATTTCTTACCAGAATTAACATGCACTATAATTATCTTTTAATGTTGATTCTCAATGTGTGATTCACTAGATTAAAAGAAACAAAAGCATAAAACAAATGAAGGAAAAAATCATGACCATTTTGAGACAGAGGTGCCATTCAATTACAGTAACTTCAAAGAAAGGTGCATTCAAAGAACCAAGATTTGGTTTAAAATTCTGGGAGTAAAATAAAATGATGCTGCCAATGCAAATAAATAAAAAAAAAAATAAAAAAATGGAGGATGGATGGAATATGACTGCCAAATAAAACTATTGTTTTTTTAGAAATAAGAGAGTTTGACAAAACAAAATAGATACAGTTTACTGGGAAGAGATAAAACAAATGTACTGGCTGCTGTCCTTTTCACTACAGTTCACAGAACCTGGCTCACCATACTTAAAATTCAGTAAATAGATCAATTACATGCTAATTTTAATTTCTGTATTAAACTTTGCACTTTATTTTGCCTGATGCTATAACAAACATTTGCTTTTCTAAGTACCAAAGCTCGTTTAGATGCATGCACTTTGTAAAATGTCAAAGTATTTCTTGTGTTACAGATTGCTACGTGTATATATATATATGTATTAAAAAAGGCTAGATAATTGCATTATGCTAAGATATTTTGGATAGATGAAGTACATGGTATATAATTGTTACAGTTATCTGATGAGGAATGCTAGACTTCTTCTTTGTTTACTAAAAAATTGGATTATAAAAGGTTATTTTTCCATTGGAATTATGTGTCTTTCTTAACTTTCAGAGCACCACACTTTCTAATATTAAGATTTTTTCACTATTTGTGATAGACCATTTGTGTGAAATGTGGACTATTAACAGAAGGGTTATCAGTTGCTTTTATACTAGAAATAAGCAGGGATTCTAGGAAATAGCTATCCCAGACATAAAGGAAAAAAGTATTCAACAAAAACAAAACAAAACAAAACAAACAAACAAACAAACAAAGACTTGAATATGTTAAATCTCATTTGGTGTTTTGCTTTAACTGTCATTTTGCATTGCCCCTGTCGTATAAGCAACCTCTTTTCTATCTTGTAAGATTTCATTTTACAAAGGCTATTATGTACCACCCATGTTTGTATTGATATTGTATGTAATGGCTTGGCATGATTTTGAAGACATACACGTCTTCAAGTAGTTTGGAAGAAAAAGTATGAATACTAAAAAAGGATTTTTTTTTATTTCTCAGAGGTCTGTTTGCTTGTTTGAGTGGAGTGACTTAATAATTTATAACTTATGAATCAGAAATGGTCTTCTTCATAAATCTGTTTTAATTAAAGTCATCTAGAGCAACAGGAATGGATACAGAGCTATTTGAAGTTTACAAACTACATCTTTGATAAGGGAAAATGATTTCATGACATATGTATACAATTGATATTAAAATGTAATCTATATATTCTATATGATTGTATAATATTTTATACAACAGTACAAATAAAATATTTTTCTATTATATTTATTATGTCGAGACACAGTTTCTGTTTTCAGTTAGCTAATATAAATAACATAAATAACACTGTTAAACAACACATTGGAAGTGCTGACATTTCTAGGCTCCGAAATTCAAATCATGCTGCAATTACAACCTTTCATGCTGTTTGGAATTATCCCATTATTTGTTCAGTAGTTAAAATGAATGCATATTTAAACACCATTTATAAGCTGTTATTTTTATTTTGCTAAAGCAGTTTATATAGGATTTTGTTACATTTGGCAAGAAACAGAAAACAATTTTTGCAGCATCTAGGTATAAATGGTTGCCAGAAAGAAATCCAGGACTTCTAATCATTTAAAGCATTAGGGAAACAGAAGGGAAAGAGGGAGAGAAGAAATACTAAAAACGCTATTGGACATTCTGAAGACTCGTGTTTGCTTTTGGTGACAGCGGCATGTGCATGCTTCCAACAGAAATGTCTGACTATGGAACTGGGCAACAGAGGTTTGAAGGCTTCTAAGTAACAAGGGAAGTTTTAACGTCCAACACTGATGTTGCAGGTTTTGCAGCTGGGATCTTTCTTTGCATTTGCAGTAGACAAGCTCATTAGTTGGTGACCAGTAATTTCTGCAACTGTGCCGAGGGAGAGATCCACAGGATCAGTGTAAATTACTTCCAAAATAACATCCTGGGCATGATGGTAAACCATGACACCATCTTCTTCATTGCAGGTCAGAAATTTATTATCTTTTATATTTAGTTGAGGAAGGCGCTGCTTACAGAATTCATCTCCTGGTGATCCAACAGGGGCAACAACGAGAATGACGTAGTGGTAGGCTGTGTACATGCAGTAGAAGTCTCCAAAGTACAAGTTAGTGTTTGGGTTGAAGAGTTTTTCAGCTGCAATCTCAAACCTGTATCTTCCATACGGTGAATCTTGTGGTGGCTTCCCAGTGTTAAACTCAGTGTTGCAGCTAAAGAAGATGCCTTCCAGCTTTCCACTGATCGGAGAGCCGTGGCTGCCACTGTTATCCTTAGCAGAGGGCTGCATAGCATTCCCATGATGCTCTCTACAAATGAATGACTGGTATTGTTTATTTTGTAACACATGTTAAAGAAAAAGTGGAAAGTTTGGTCGTCATGCTCTTTGGTAATTGTACTGAAGGGACATAAAGGAAAACCCTTAAACTGAGAAGTGTGGTTAGTGTCATGATTTTAGAAGCAAGAAAACCAAGTGATGCTAGACTCAGGAAGAGCTAGAATAACTCCTGCTGAAGGGGAAAACTTGCTTTTCCAGTCTGGCTTCTCGGTCAGCTGGGAGTTGTGTGGGTATTATGTGCAGGCAAAGAATAGCACAAGCAAAAAAGCTCCCAAACCACCAATATCTTTAATCAGTTGATTTGTTCAGCCTTCCACTACAGTTCTAACAATAAACACATATTAGTTTAATCACATGTTGAAAACTGCAAGTCAGTCTCAACATGCTGAACATACTGTTACCGTGTATTCTTAGCATAGACAGTATATACTTCACATAGAAAACTGCTGGGGAAAGTTGTTTCTAAATGATGCTTTTCAGAGAGCTTATAGGAACAAACTTACTGTCTGCCATTGGGTTTTTTTCCCCCCAAATGGTAATTTCAGGTCTAGTTTGTCTACTGCTGACTTCAGTCAGAGCAGAGCTGGGCACAGAATATTGGGCAATTTAGTTAGTTTCCACTTTGGTTGGTATCCAGCTCCTGCAGTCACTGATCCTAAGGGGAAAACATGTACAAGACTAACTCCTTTCTCTTTTTGCAAGCTTAGCTCAGTTTGGTTCCAGTGAAAAGAAACATTCAGTGCAACAAGCAAATTTTTAAAACCCTAAATCCCAAATTGCACTGAGCAGCATTAGGCTGCTGAATTCAGAACAGTCCAAAACACCTCATCTAATCCTCCTTAGCACCTGAGATTTTGTGTCTAGCAGGATGTTGCCTAGAACATGTGCCCAGCACCTCTCTGGAAATGCCGCAGTGACAGCTGCTGCATGTTCTGCGCCCAGGACATACCAGAAAGGGAAACATCCCCTTTGTAAGTCCTGCAACACAGCATGTTTACTAGACACCCTATGAAAGCGCCATTATACACAATGACAGATCAAAAATGCATGAGGCTGTGGGGCTGGAGAGTCTTTCATCCACCTCTGCTTTACTTTTTCTTTTCTTTTGAGGAGAGAAGAAACTAGCCAAGAAAGCCTGCCCCCTCCCTCGCACTGGTTTTAACTTGTAGGAGCACCAGGTAAATGGTGCTGTGTGGGAGAAGGTTTTACTTGGTTTTTTACAAGTGGAGGAGGTAGGAGTCAAAGCAAACCAATTCAAGTGTACACATACAATTCAACTCTAAATCAACTCAGTAGTGTCTCCAACTGTGATTTCGTCATTATTTCTAATCTCTGCAGCAGCATATCTTCATTTAACTCTAAAATAAATTATTACAAAAGTTTTCTGGCCATTCAAAGACTACAGTTGTCTCAAGCCCTTTTTCACAAGACGTTGACTGGGGGGCATGCGTATGGGGGCACAATTACTATTTTATGACTGAAGCTATTACTAGGGAGAAAAAAACAAACAAACAAAAAAAAGCTCAACAAAACCATCTCGAATAACCCCGGTTTCTGCAACTTGAAAATCCAAGCCTCTTGCAGCACCATTTCTATGGCAAGATACTGACATCCAGCGGCCAATTAGGCTAATTATAGGTCACGCTTCCCGGGAATCTGAGTTGCTTTATGATGCTCCCGGCTGAGGCAAACAGCAGAGTGACATGAACACTACTTACAAGCTCACGCTTCAAACCCTACATTTAGGGGTTGCTGCCTTAGCACCGTGACACTTGTTTGCCAATGCCACCAGAACTGCTCTATAAGCTTTTCCAAGACTTTTTACTAGTTATGACACCACAGAAGCCATTGACAGGCGTGGTATGACAAGGAATTTTTCCTAAAAGGAAGCATGCGGTTAGGGTTTTTAACCTAACATGTGGAATGGTGTATTGTGGAAGGGCTGGCCCTTGTGACCATATTAGTGCATAGTGACCTGATGAAACACAGTTTTTTGTCTCTGTAACTCACTAACACAAGGGAAAACAAAGTTGTCTTTATTTGTAGTGACTCAAGAGAGAAGGTAATAGGAGTGAGGGGAAAAGATACCATGTAATCAGTCACACTTGGCTGAACAAGGCCAAACCTACAGCTACAAATGCACCTCCATAGCAATCTTCAATGCTCTATGAACACAATGGCAGGTGACTGTGGTCACACAGCTGAAAACAAAGCTATACAAAAATCAGAGCCACCTCAGGGTTTTCCCTTCTGTGGTATCTAGTCTAGGATGGCAGCAAAGATTTATGAAGTCCGCAAAGAGCCTCGACAACTGCAATTTGTTTTCTTCCTCCATTGAGTTTTGTAGCTCTGTCCCTATGTGCAATAAAATAATTCTTCCAAAACACAGAGGAAAAAGCAAACTCCATGCTCTGTAACATACACAACAGTTCTGGAACTGAGCAGATACTCATGACTGCAACATGGGGACATTTCCAAGGGTGGTGGAGTCTGCCTTTTGGAGCTGGACTCCCCTGACTATTTTTTTTGCACCAGTTTTAAAAAACCTTCTGGCTCTAGATAGGTGCAAGTGTGACACCCACAGAAAACTAGAATTGTGTGGCACAGCAGCAGCCCCATCTCTCAAAGAAGCAGAGTCAGTGTTGCCGCCCTTCTGACGCAGTGCTGAAACAGCTTTCCACACACCGCTTACCTCTCAACCATGTCCTTCTAATGGTGGAATGTTACCTCTGCATGGTGGCTGCTCCTGCTCAATCGGCGCATGAGCCTTGATTCCTTCTACAGAAAAGTCTTCTGTTGTAATGATGCTTTCAGATGTATGTACAAAGGCACACTGGGTTTCCAACAGGAATAAGGAACCTACCTCCAGCTATCCCATTTATCCATTCCAGCTGAAGCAGCGTTGTAAAATTGTCTAAATATCACCCCTCTCCTTCCCCACTTGAATTAACATTCAGATTGCAGAGCCCTACTTACTACATCTGGAAATAGAAATGGGGTGGGTGCATGTGAAGAGGAAATATTCGAGATGGAACTCTTATATGCAGGCAGATGCCTACGCACACTGTTGTGCCCTTCTACCATTACACATCTCATTCTGAATTTCTCAGTACACTGGGAGTATTTGACTACTAAACATTCCACCATGACAACAGACACTTTAATCAGGCTGGAGACCCTGTGTATACTTCAGTTTCTGCTTCAAAACACAAACTTTTATTGCCTAATGGAATGCTGAATTAAGCAAGGTGGAAGAAATGAGTTACATATTTTTTCCCTTCTTCTGAACTAGCAAATAAAGCATACAGACATTGTGCTCCAGCTTTAGTACAGCTGTCTCCATTTACTTATTTTCACTACTCCCTTAATTTGACAAACAATGTTGCATATGTTTACTTCCTTACCTGACATAATCAAAGTATTCTTTGTGCTGATTCCGATAAAAAACAGACAGTTTAAGCATACGGCCTGCAATCACTTCAGCTTTTTCCAGTAGCTGTGTTAGGTGAACTTTTGAATAATCTGGAAAGAAAAGACAATCTGCTGGTACAGGGGCAGGAAAACCCACATTACTCTCTAAAAGCTACACAGATGTGCAGCAGGGAACACAGCCTCAGTAACATACCTCACATCACGCAGCAGCACCAGTTTCCAGTGGTGGCAACAGACAAATGGCTGGAACACCCATATTTGATTCTCCCCACTCCTTTCCTTGAAAATGCTCTGCAAGCCTACACCAACTTTCAGTTCAGAATTTCCTATGCTTGTTAGAGCTGGTTTCCTTGTATATGGGACTGCAGAGGAGCTGAGAACTGCCCTCTCTGGCTTATGTCATTTGATCAACTGTTTGTTACAATGTACACAGTTGTGAGACAATAACAAAAATAGCTTGCTTAGGACCCACTCTAAACAGTATCACAACCAAGATGGGATTCAGAGAGCTCACTTCAGTACTCAGCTTTCACACAGGTAAGCACACTGGCACTAGGTGACAAACACCCAAAGGAAGACTTACTTATAAATTAATGACAGGCTAAACTAATCATCAAGACAAGGTGTTGGTGGTGCTCAGGCTTTGCAGCATTCAGAGGAGGGAGAGCAGTAGCAGTCATAAGCAAGCTGTCTGCTAGGTAGCTGCCACGCTGTTTTCTCCACTGGTGCTAGTAGCCAGCCGCAGGCATACAAGCAGCAGCACTCCACTTTGGTTCACTAGCCTACTTTCCTACCCTGGCACAAGCAGTGGTGCCAGGCACAGCACTTTGAGGCAGCTATACTGCTGCAGAACAAAGGGACAGTCCAGCTGCCCCTCATTGAAACCCCAAACCTGAGCACATACAAAGCCTGAAGTTACAATGCTAGTTTCCAAATGTGACTATTTTAACTCTACCAGCCTAGCTGGCACTGGTAGACGGCTAACCCACTCAAGCAGCACAACGAACGTTAATTGCATACATCCTGTGGTGCCTGTTTCCTCAGCCATATTACCTGCTGTGCAAAACTCGATGATTTCACTCCACTCAGAAACAACGTAATCGCCGTCAACTTGCTTTGAAGCTGTTTGCACTGCTACTGTGTATTCTGTTCTTGGGCTCAAGAACCAGTGCCCGCGAACTGTCATAGGCAAAGGAACAGCTTTGGCCACCAATTTCGTAGGGACATCCTGACAGAAATAAAAAGACAAAGCAATACACAAGTCAGCATGCAACCAAATCAATTCACAACCCATTGTTTTTGCAATGTAATTCCCAGTCCCTGACTCTCCTGCATAAACCTTAGTTATGTCTCACAGTTGATTGCTGCAGCAATGAAAATTATATCAATAAAAGTAATAATAAAAAATAAATATAAATAAAATAACAGAGTGGCAGAGGACAGTGGTCTACAGTCTGCAATAAAAGAGCTACGCTGATAAATTGTATGTATATTATTGGTTCCAAGTGACTATAGACTGATACTATTATATATAACCCAAACATATAATTCAGACTAGGACCAAAGACACGCTACTGAGCACAAGGATATCTTTAAGAGCTTCTTGTGCTCCCATTGACATTGTTTTCTTTCAAACAAAATTCCTCCTGCTGTCAATCAGTTCACCTATATTGCTGTTGATATCTTCCAAACCAAACCTTAACAGAGAAAATTAAACACATTGCAAGAATACCTTTGTGTGGTTTACATGTATCAAAATACCCTTAGGTAGAGGAAAGGCCAGAGCAAGCCATCCAGCTAGACAAGTTTGCGCCTGCCATTATACCTCTTGCTTCCCACCCAGTCACTATTTCAGATGGATACTCTGTTTTGCTCTTACAGTGTATCGCCTTACAGTGCAACAAAGAATAGCTGCTTGCTGTTGTTGAAATGCCTCATCTGGGCAACATCAGAGGCTGTAGCACAGACCGCAAGGGGGAAGAAAAAAATTGAAGAACTGGACAGTTTATGCTAGAACTGTGGGTGAAAGGACTCTCAGTGAAGTTGAATGATTCTCTGCGCAGCGTACCCAAGGAGCTGCGATAGAGAGAGGTATTTACTCTTGGATATATCAGTAATCATAGAATAATAAGATGGCTGCCTTGTGAAAAGCAGGAATTTTAGATAACATCCATAGCTCTCCACCTACAAATGTTAGTCCATAGTCAACTTATAAATACCAGCACAATAGTCCCTTAAGGACAAAAGAAATAGAAAAAAGACATTTTCTGTTCATGATCTGTAAGCAAGACTCAAAACATTTCTTTTTTGTACTTGTCTTCTATTATGGAACAACATCTTTTATTGTTTTTCTGTCAGCAAAAAATATTCTTTGGTTTCTCTATCAACAAAATGTAAAATTAGCAGCTTGTGATGTAACAAGAACTGAAATGTGACTGGCTGATAATCAAGGGTAACATTTTGTTGTCAGGATTTCTTTTTTGCTAATTCTTATTTAAATCAAATAACAGTTGGGAAAAATTACAAAGAAAAATAAAAGAACTCCCAAATGACATTTAAAGCTGCCACCCAGGAACTATCTTGCAAAGGCATCCCACCGGACTGAATTTGCTACTGCTAATGCTGTCAACAGCTGTGACAGTGACAAATCATTAGTCTTCCTGTCATCTTTTCTTTAGCTATGGTAAAAACTGCCTCCAATGCGGGTCAGGTCTCTGTGCCCACACACCAGTGATGGATTTTACCCCCATAAATTTTGTCAGTTTTTATGTAATGTTAAAAGCCTCATTGCCCCCGTGCATCAAAGCCTTACCTTTGAGCTGTGTATCAGGAAACTCTTCTAATGTACCAAAAAAGGGGCTGACTACCTAACCCCGTACTAAACAGAGGGCAGAGTATTTTATCTCTTGCACAGCTGTGGAGGAGGGGCAGATATAATGCCTTTAAAAACTCTAATTTGTTGCTCTTTTTCTAAGCAAACACTTTATTTTTTTTTTTTTTTCAGGTCCCTGACCTCAGAAAAAAAATGTTCAAATGTGCACGTTGGAATTTCTCTGGGGATTCTCCATTTCTTCATCTCTTTTCTGCTCAGCTCTCATTCCTGGCTGAGCCCCCAAAGAAGTGCAAAGGAGGTCACGTGCCAGCTCAAGGGCAGCAGGGATTCTCGTGCAGCATCACCAGCACCCACCAGACAACTCTGAAAGTACGTAGATGGCAATAATTTCCAAGAACAACCTGGAAGCACTGAGTAACTAATACACGAGTCACACTGCCTCTTCTCCTCTTTGGGAAAAGATGCCTGCTTTGAAGTTCCTTTTCATTGCCAAAGCAGTAGCTTTCATTTTTCAGCTTTGACTTTCTCCCATTTTATCTTACCCTTCTCTTTTCCAAGTCTGCTCGTTGGACACATTTTGGGAACTCAGCACGCCCAGGTTCTAGTCCTAGTTTTGCTGAATATCTGAATATCTCATTTCCTATTACATGGGAAGAATCATACTTCCATGTCTTAAAAAAAGAAAGGAGGTATGCAAATTGCATTGAGAAAAAGACAAAGCCTTATTAGAATTTTAGTCTTTGTGCACTACTACCAATAGAAACTTCCTCCTTCACATATGTGACAGCAGTCTTTAATAAAACTGTACTTACCCTAAATATGCTGAATATACTTTATATATTTGCAAACATTTTAACAGTAGTCTCATCACTCTGATACAGGTTTTGAAGTGTATACAGTTTTTGATCTGCCCAGGTGGCTCTACTTTATACAAAACCAAATTTTACAACTTTACATCAGTTTGCACATGAATAAAAACCCCCCATGTAGATTAATAAAATGAAAGGTGTCCTGGGTTCAGCAGTAGCAGTCATTTTTCTCCTTCTTAGTAGCTGGTGCAGTGCTGTGTTTTTGATTTTTGGT
>WYDI02032248.1:45465-100061 GCA_009867235.2 Psittacus erithacus
TAATAGACTGTTCTTATCTCAACCTGTGGGAGTTGTATTCTTTTGATTCTCTTCCCCATCCCTCCGGAAGCCGAGGGAGGAGGTGGGGGGGCAGTGAGTGGGCTGTGTGGCAGGCCTAAACCACAACAAAAGGCATTTGGGCCCAGCAAACCTTATCTTTTAGAGATATTGTCAAAATAGTTTTTAAATTTGAGATGATTGTGTTGTTTAATCTTCTATCTCATTCTATGTTTCCACGGATATGTCAGCATTTCAACTATTCTGAGGTTAAAGCAAATTTTGCTGGGCTTGATAACTACAGATTCTGCAGCGCATTCAGTATGTCCCTGCATCAGTGGTTTGAGGAAAGAGGACAGATGAATATTCAGGTCACAGTGCTGAATGCTACAGACTAAAATTGCTAGAAGCCTTCTAGAAGTGCATTAGAATTTATGACTCTTCTGTTGAAAAGACATGCGGTGCTCTCCTGAGTCTGTCACTGAACAAGGACAGTCACAAAACACACAAATTGTTTAAATAATGATCAAGAACTAGTCAGGAATAAAAACGTCTGTCTTGTAATACATTGTACACTCTCTAAAACTGTTTTCAAATGAAGCAGGAAAGGTAACATTCAGTTTTATATGAAATAAATGCATCCATGTGTACACAAACACAGGCTAGAGATGGAGAAAGTATTCAGAGTGAAAAAAAAACAGTCAATCAGATTGTCAAAACCCACCTTTGCTGGATGTCCAGTACCCGTCTCTCATGGTTTGCTTTTGAAAGTTTAATAAAACACTGAGACTTACCTATTTAAACTTGAGATTTCAAAATGAAAATTACCTTGTGTTTAAATTTGTTGGAATTCTTGTTTTCTTTCTTGTTGAGATCAATGAAGTAATGAGTAATACGGTCCTTGGACTTGGAATCCATGTCCCAAGAAATCTTGAAGGAGTCACATGTGATGTTACTTATTTTGATGTTATGTGGCACTGGAAGTTCCTCCATCTCTGCAATCCCACTATCTTGTGATTTATTTCCTGCATAAAAATATAATCATGATTTGTTAATTTAAAAGCCTATTAGGTATCTGTTTTCTGCATTCCGATACAATCCCATTTCTGAGCAGCCTTTAACAAAGGCTTATAGGGGGTACTCAGAAGCAACTATGAGTTACAATTATGCAAGTGTCCATGTCAGTGATGGGAAATACTGGAAAGGGATGAAATTCCTCAAGTGAATAAGCACTAATAACATGTAAGCAGGTTGCAGAGACTGGCTAGTATCACAACTGTGTGCAGCTGCAGTTTGAGAATAAAAAAACATTTGAAGCTATCTGGTCCTACAGTGTTTAATTAAGATGGCAGCAACATCCACAGTTCGTATAATGGCCCTATTCATACCTGTCAGTGAGATAAATACAAATAAAAATCATATTCATCCTAAATCTATTTTTCAAGCACAAAGTAAAACCAATCTCTTCAAGATTTATAGATGGTATATGTACGTACATATATACATAAAGTACTGTATCCTTCACAATGAAACAATTCACAGTAATCACCTTGCTGAGCCACAGTAAAAGGGACATACACACCCGTTTCATTTTCTGGTCTATTCTTTCTATTCTGTTTGCCCAGTTGAGATCCTGCAGTGCTCTTGGGAAGTTTTTTCTAATTTTTCTAAAGGTATATGGCAGATGAACAAAGAAACATTGATCCCAAAAAGCATCACAGGTTCTAAAACTAGGTTTTCCCTTAGTTCCCAAGGCAACCTTGTAGTAGAGCATTCCATGAACATTAAACTTCAGAAACATTAGATGATATTGCACTACGTAAGACACAAATCAAAAGTGAATAAACAATTTTTTAAAAAAGCAAAAATATGAGAAAAATGAGTGGGTAAAAAGGAAAAAAATACAGAAGATAATGTAAGAGAAGGGGTAAAGGAACACAGCACAAAAAAAAAAAAAAAAAATCAAACATAGACAAAAGTAGAAAGAAACACAGGAGAAAAACAAGACTAAAGTCTGTGTAAGAAAGAAAGGTTCCAGAATCTGTCCAGATGAGGAAGACAGGAAGCTCATGCAGAGATGTGAGGCAACACACTGTCAGGATTGGTTTTAGCCACATCTAATTACAGAAAAACATACTATTTATACTTCCACCATAACTGATGAAAAACTGGACACAGAAGGAGAGTCTGGTCAGTAATAATAATAATAAATTGACCTGAAAACATTAGGGACATTTCAACCTCCCAGCATGCTCTGTCAAGGAATTATACCAACACCTCGATGCAGGAACATTAACGCTGGCCTCATTGTTCAAAATTCTCACGGACATGTGAAATTCAGCCACAGAGTTTGCAAAACCCACAGATTTTCAGCTAGTATGCTGAATAAAGTAATTTTACTGATGATTTCAAGAACCAAAAATAACGCTTTTTTGTTTTCTGTTCCATTTTGTGCATTTACATCCGACAGGTTGTCTATTCTTCACACATCCTATCGCCTTTTTTCTTTTTACTTCTCAACTAACATCAAAGCCAGTCAGTGCATGGTCTTGCTAAAATCCTACCCTACTTGTGCCATCCACAGTGCCATTTTCAACAGCTGGACTGGCTGCTGTAGACGCAGAAATAGCAGTCATTACTGAAAGCTTCCTGTTCATATGAAATACATAGTGAATGCTTTTCCCAACACGAGACTTCAGGAAGCCACCAGGGAGAAAATGGCATTGCTTTTTTTTATAAGCATTTTGTATTTGAGAAATGACTGAAATCTCTACTAAGTACACTGAAAGGGCTACATATGATCACTTGCCTAGAAGCAAGGCTCTGTGTTTAAGCAGAAGACGGAGTGATGATGCTGCAGTTCTCAGATCTGGAGAGCTGGACAGACTTGTATCCCTGAACACCAAGCAAACGAATAGGCATGCAGTTAGAAAATCCAAGCCACATATATCCACCACATGTTAATGTGCAACTTCTTTGCCCCAAAAGTGACCTTCTACACTCCATACCTGTGGGCCTTAGCCAAGTTACAAAGAGCCACAGTAGTTTAAGCTTGAGGACACATGCGCAAAGCAGTAATGACCATTGACAAAAAGATGAAAAAAGACTTTTTTCAGGAGCAAAAGTGCTTCTGAAAATGGGTATTGTTTTCTGTACAGTTATTGGAATTGATGGCTGGCATACACCTTTAGATGTCTGCATCCCTGATCCTTTTAATTTTGTTGCCTAAGAAGTGAATAATAGTTTAAGTAAATGTCTAGCAGAAAATCTTCAGGTAATCCTTAGCAACATTTTAATATCAGTCTAAGAAAAAGAAACCACTTGCATTACTAAGTGCTAAGCTATCCTTTTCTTTATGGTGGAACAAACTCAAAAATAAACACTTCCCTGAAGCATTTAAAGCTCTTTGAGAGTAGAAAAGAATAATTTCACACATTTCTAAATACAAACAGAATATGAACAGAACATTAAATAAGAAAGTGAAATACAACACAATCACCACCAGCAAGCAATACTCCAGTTTCCCTTCTATTTAGAATATGAAATATCTGTGATATCTGTAATGAATACTTCTATTTTGATACATATTTGTGTTGTCCTGAATGTCAGAATCCATTGAGTTGACAGGCAGTAACAGGAACCTGATACATAGTACTATAAGGAGGAGGATGATTCAGTGAGCATTGGTAAACGGTGACTTTTGAATAGCAACTGGTGTACCATTGCATGGGAACAAGATAAAAAAGGACGAAGTATGCTCTTCCTTTCTTAGATTTGACTGATCCTGGGAGCCAAACACCCAGTGATCAGCTTTGCCCATGCAGCAGACACCCTAGCATTCAGACCACCAAGAAATCTTGAAGAAGCATTCTCTTGTAGAGCATAAGGTCTAATTGGAATCTGGGTCCTGAAAAAACTAGTGCTTTTCAATGCTAGGAGCAGCATTCTGTCCTGAGATGTACTGCAATATGACATAAAAATGTGAGTTAGACTGCTTAACATCACTGCACCCTAATTAAGATGACAGGATAGCACAGAAAGAGAGTAAGAATATCCTATCCAGTCTGGTAATATATGTACACCATTTATAACAAGCACATAATGCTGAATATTTTCATTACAGTTTATCAATATTATAAAAGCATCACAACTACTACAATAAACAGTTATATAAGTCAAAATAGTAAGAACAGGCAGAATTTTCAATAGCACAAGGGTAACTTTGAGCTAAACTTGGAAGTCAGGTATTTAAGAAAATACTATCTGCTGTTAAAGTGGGGGTTCAATTAGGGTGTGACTGTATTGTCATCCAAACCACTTAAAAATGCTGGCTGCTGCAAAACACTGCTTAGCAGACTACCTGCTAGTTAAAACTGGAGACTTCAAGGGTGTTGTAAGAGTACTATAGGTGTCATGGAGTTCAAAACCTGACAGATATAACTGACTAAAAAGTAACACATTTGTACCTTTCCTTTTTCCCATTTGTGCTTTGGTGAGCATTTTGAACTGGTTTTCATACTGGAAAGCATGTCCACTTCAAGACACCTCTTTATACCAGGATCAACTTAAAGAATAGTTCAACATCAGGAAACAGGATGTCTACTGAAAACAGAAAGAGCAGCTGAACTTACACAAAACCAGCATATAGTTGCCCTAAAGCACCCAAAAACTCCAGCTGATATGGATGTGAAAATAGGTAGAGAAGGACTTAGATCTGGCTGCTTTCATGTTCGTCACTTTGCCATTTCACTGAGGGTAAATTGACCTCTCTTTCATGAAGCATCACAATACAGACAAAAACTGAACATGAAAGTAGTGTAGAAAATGCTGCTCTGAACAGCTTTATATAAAATTAAAATAGTTTAGTGTCCAGTTAAAATGGCTATTTCATTGTGCACATTCATGTTGCTTTAACACTGGAAGCCACAGTGCGACTGTATAGAGGTGCTGTTTTCAGGTCTCTTTTGGGCAGAAGCTTATAGGAGAACTAGTAGTCAAACAAACCTGGTCTTCCCTTCCAAAAATCCTAGGCACGTCACCCTTGTGTGCTGCAGAAACACCTCTAATTTAACAGAAAAACAGTTCACCTTTAGAACGAGTGAAAGGGTCCAGTGATTCTTGACCAGTATAATAAGAAGACAAAGACCACTCGTGTGCATAGGTCACACTGGAAATAAAAGACTTTAAATTTCTTGAAAGCCAAAGAATAAATATAAAATGCCAGCTTTATTGAGATCAGCTGGAGAACTGCAGGATTAATGTTTTATGCTCCTATTCACAGGCTTATCTCTCTCTGCCATATCCAGAGTTAAATTTCAAGTTAAATTGTCTAATCAATTTTAAAGCAGTTATGATACTCACTGCTGCAGCTGAGCCAAAATGCTGGCAAATGGATAACAAACCGCTTTTATTTATATACACACAGACACACTTAATTTAGTATCCTCATTACATCTACTTACATAAATTATCTCTGAATGAAAAAAAAAAAAAAAAAAAGGCAGAAAATTCCCATTGAAAATTCACGGCTTTCATCTGTCACCGCTGGTGACAAACAATGAAGACTTGGAATTTGTTAAGTCCACACTGAAAAGATCTGGAAAAGGATGGCGGGTTTTTTTAAGTTGCCTCATCACTCAAAACAAGTTGAGCCCTTACATGTACAGCAGTGGAAGGATGGTGAAAAGAACCTTAGCACACCCTCTGATTGGTACTTACTGAACATTCACAACCACAAATTTTTATCAGTTTAGAATACTTGTTCATTTTTTATCCCTTAGCTCTAAAACCACGCAACTTCACAGCAGGGCAAGGGAATACATGACTACTGATTTTTAATTCCGTACACAAACTCTTAGCTATCCACTAAAGAAATCCTGAAAGGGCTAGCCTGTAATCTACCCTCTAAGCATATTACAGCTCACAGAAGTGAGTTTTATGAAACTAGGCCAATAAAATAATACATTTCTGGGTTCCTGTGACCTTGCTTATAGAAGTTTTGACTCATATTACCTTGGCAAACACATTCCTGCTATTGAGCATTAACAATGGAAAAAAATTAACTGCAGCAGTATGATATGCATTTAATGAAAATATAGAATCCCTATGCAGACATCCCATAGTTCAAATGTTATTATTTAGTTGGAAACATTAAAATATGGGCTCAGGCTGAAAGGTTGTATACCAGACATGCTGCAGTCAAACTCAAGAACTCCTAAGTATTCAGAACTCATGCAATTTGTATTCAGCAATACAATCACACCCTATTTCCTAACTCCATCCATAGCACTAATACATCACCTTTCACGGCTTTAACTATGTAGCTTGCTGAACTATGCAAGCATGAAAAATTATCCAGCAGTCAAGAAACAAATTCACAGAATACAGAGCCTGCAATGACTGAATACAATGACATAATAGCCATCCATCATCAGAGAAAAAACTACAGATATTTCAGCTATAATGAGTGTGATTGCTTCTACTCAGTGTGAAATAAACTCCTGAAATATTCATTCAACTGCGGTGATGTCCATCAAATCTAGATAAATTAAAACAAGGCAGGGCCAGGTAAAATCCTTTTCTCGGCTGGAGCTGTGAAAGCATCCCTTCAGTAATCATGGATGACAAAATATAGCTGTAAAATATTACTATTTTTTTTGCAATTTAGACTTGAATACTAGGGGGAATGACCGAGGTAATATACAAAGGCTTTTCAGATTGCTATTTCCCCTTCATGGTGTTTAGATTCAACCAAATCAGCTATTTGTCCTATACCTGGACTCATTTTGTATGTGGAAAAAATGTAAATATCTAGCCAGGTTTGGAATAAATGGGGAGAAAGGGGGTCTGTTTGAACCCTCATGCCACCAAAATCAGAACTGTCCTAAGTAGCGGTGGAAAGTTACACATCTCTGAAGTGATGTAAATGTGCTTTATATTACTGAGCCCAAACATGCCAAGAGAACAACCAAGAGAAAGGAGAAGAAACAGTAAAATAGCTTTTCGTTGCATAATTTAAAATCTCTTGTCAGTTGTGTTTCCTGCTAATCCTTTGTCCTTCTGTCCCTCAGGATGCAAATTGCATCAGCTTAATGAAGTGTAACTTAACATTTTCATTTAAACCCATTATGAACCCTCCTCAACATGTATAAATAGACTTGCCTCATTTGGCATCTTCAGTTGTATGGACAAAGACAAATCATTTGGCTCTTTTTTTGTACTCAGAAATAAAACTTCAGTGTCTTTAGTGTCATGTTGTGGGAAACATGAACTTCTGATGCTTTTGGGGCAGATGTTCAAAAAAATCACTATTATGCCTCTCCTGAGCTGCCAAACCATTGCCATGGACCTTTGAAAACATGTTCTCAAAAGATTTGTAAAAAACATTAAGGCATTTTAGA
Source organism: Psittacus erithacus (assembly GCA_009867235.2). NCBI lineage: Eukaryota > Metazoa > Chordata > Aves > Psittaciformes > Psittacidae > Psittacus > Psittacus erithacus. The sequence continues at coordinate 52,863 of WYDI02032248.1, forward strand.
CTGTCAGTTTGTAAATCTCATGCCTGTCCTTTCATCTGAAATGGTTGTTATTAAGAAGTCTCTTTACATTTAATGCAGTCTAGATTTAAACCAAAACACAACACAAACAGTGGAGTGCTTGTTAGCGATGGCTGTTAAGTTACACTGAAACATCCTAAGAGCTCACTAGTCTAGCTACCACATTCTCAACTGACAAGGTGACAGCTAATACTTGAGGACAGCAGTTTCTTAAACTTTGATTCCACAATAATTTGCAAAAAAAAAACTTGTTAAAAAACTCAGTTAATTTTCCAGAAGACACGCCTGTATTTGGAGATTTCAAATAAACTTAGTGTTAAAAGTCATGGAATCTAATAATTCCCAAAGAATCTAATTAAGATGCAGAAATCTCAATTTAAAAGTCAAGGCACTTATTTAAGGCTTAGTTAAAACTTGCTAGACTACAGGCAAAGTAAATAAGAGGTACTACTCAAAGTCTAAGACTTGCTGTTCTCTGAATATACCACTAGCAGCAACAAAGAAGAAAACAGTTCAACACACTTTCAAAAAATGAGATCTTTTGACATTTGCATGATCAAAAATGGCTTTGTGATGGGAAAAAAAAAAATAAATATGGAAACCTAGGTGGTACAAAGCACGTGTTTCAGGGGTACTATACAGGCAATATAGAAAACTAAGCCTATGTAACATGCCAAGCTCCTGAAGAATCTCCACCTTTAACATTGACCTGTAGCCCAGGATTGAAAGTTTGCTACATAAAAGACTAGATTCAGTTGTAATTGTTCCATTCATCCAAACTCTGGCTGTCTATGCGCTAAAGCACCTCATGGAAGCCTTTAGGTTGCTGCAATTTTTTATGGCAGGAAAGATACCTGGAAGCTACTGATTTAACTGGGAATGCCAAAAGCATTCCTACAACCAGCAACTGGAAAAGGAAAGACAGTGGAACAGTCATTATGCTGCTTCTATGTCACCACAATATTCTCCCACACTGACATAATTTCACTTATCTGGTTCAGGTAGTTTGGTGTTTATCTGGGCTGCTGTCATGCAGAACATAGTGCAAAGTGCTGCTCTGTACCCTCTTTCTAAAGACACACAAGATATTAACCCCTGCAGTTATTTCTGTGAAGTGTCACCTCCATGAAAACCTAGGAATTTGTAAAGGGAAATGTGACCAGGGTTTGTGAGCCAGATAATAAACACGGTGAAACTGTACCCAGATAGCACAACATTAGAAGCTAACACTGGATCCTTAATACATTCTGGGAAGATACCTGAAAATCAAAAGGTATGTACATAAGGATGAGAGGCATAGAGCAATAAACTATGAGTGTAGCAATTTTTGAGACCCCAAAAAATCAGGTTTACATTATACACAAATACAAATAGTACATTTAATAAACACACCAGAAGCCAAACAAAACCTTGTAATACAAATCACTTTTTTTTGAAATGTCTCCTTTTGGAGATCATAAAATATATACATTAGGTAAAGCAAAAAGTATTTTTCTCAAGTTAACATTTTCTATACATGAGAGACATGTATGTCAAATAAGAGACATTAGCTATGACCTTTTGAAGTAGAAATGTTTGATAAGGAGGGATCAACATCACAAAGATCATGTAGACATGACATAAGAAATCCTCTTACTAGATACAGATGTAACAATTGAAAAGAACTGATTTAGAAACAATAACTCCTATGAAATGAACAGAGACATCTTTACACCTTCCGAAATGGAAATTTCTGCCTCTTCTTGTCTTGATAATTCAGCTAGTTGGTTATATATCAGCTCTATAAAGGTGAAATATTAAGTTTGTAATTCTATAAAACTGATACAGACTAACAATATTTGAGTGCTATAATTCAGACCAAATTCTCCAGCTTACTATGGAGGCACTGTATTTCCTGGAAAAAATCAACAGAAAGGAGAATTCTTCTTTCTGTATAGCCATCGAAAATTACAGGAAAGTGCCAGGAAATTCCATGTGAGCTTCATACTTTAAATATAACTAAGCAAAAATACAATATAATATTTTTCTCCTGAGCTTTGGAATGTACTGGTCCCTGTCCAATTGTCAGCTACACAAAACTGTTTTACAGGACAAGGACAATATGTCTCTACCACGTAAATAATTAACCTGAATATAAAGAATTTAAATGTTCACCATAATACCTTGTTCAAAAGAGACTGATCACAGGGAGGAAATACAATTACAATGACAATTATAAAAGTATCAAATCAAGGGTGTTATTTGTTAGGCAACATAACAAATAGCTCCAGGATAGCTATTTTATTTCAAAGTTCCACTTGCTATCCATAACCACTTAAGTAACATTCATGATTTATTTGTGCTTTTTTTCATGAACAAATGAGTGAATAGTTTCAGACTCTTAAATGCCTCTCTCCTCTCTGCCAGAATCCTGGTAAACTACCTCCCAATACACATTTTTATATTTATATAAGCATATTTAAGAATAATTTCTAAATAAATGTCCTTGCAAAACCAATTCCTACATTAGAAATGCCTGGCTCTATAAATCCTGTTAGAGGGATAAACCCCTCTAAATCTTCTCCTAATTTCTTCCCCATGTCTGATACTACTGTTGTGCATTTTCTAGTAAAAAAATGTGCACTCTGACCAAAATGTAAAAAAATGTATATCTATATTTACTGTGTGTTTCTGAAATGTTCATATACATTCAGATTCTCTTGTTACTTGATTTTAACTCAAGGCTTAATTTAACTGTTTCCTACTAATCTACCATTGACTTCAGCAGGAATATTCCACATTGCAAAAGAAAAAGAACACAACTGTTCTCAGTGAGCACAATTTTGCCTTTACTACGGTCATTTCTTTCAGCAGATAGTGTACCCAAAACTATGCCTATGTAAAGCACTGATCAATCTCCAGATTATCTAGCTTCTGTATTAAAAAACTTCTCTCAGCCTTTTGCAAAGGACTCAATTCTTCCTCCATCTCACACAGAGAGCAAATGTACTCTACAAGTGGTCCCATGATTCAAATCAGGATCAGCCCAATATCTCAATCCTGTCACTGACTGCAAAGAATGTGCAGGTTCTTAGCTCCCACCGAGCAGCGCCCCACTCTCTCCCAAACCTCGTTTCTCACTGCCTGCTGTCAGCTACAGGACTGAAACCTTGTTCTTCAAGCAGCCTCTCATTTCACAAATAAGTCTCTGAGACTCAGTTGCTTCCTGACAGGACATGCAGTATAGCAACTGAAGGACAGTGCATAATGAAGGAAAAGCATTCAGCACAGTCAAATTTCACCATTTGCTTGAATACTAACTCAACTGAGATACTCATTTGCCCTTACAAAGAGCAGTTGACTATCATGTATTCTGCAATCTTGTGCAGATGGGACTTCAGGGTCTAAGTTTTCTAAAACTAACACCAATACGAATGCACAATGCACGTGTGGCAAGCCTGGCAGCTAGTAGTAGCAAATAAAGTTACACTGGAATAATGCGGGATGTGATTGTGTCATCAGAACTGCAGGGCTTTGGTTTACAGAGCAAGCATTCTCTCAGTGGACACTGAATGCAACATTAGGTTCAACAGGAAATTAAGTGTATCCATGCAGGGAAGGTTACTATAATTAGTAAGAAGACACCAAATAATCCTGTTATAACATTTCTGTGGAATATAAATTTTGGCTTAGATACAAAATGCCCAAGAGTGGATTTCTTGGGCTGTATGCACTACTTTAAAGTAAACCCCAAACATTTCTTTGCTTCTTAAAAATGACAATAAATATAGTAACAAGAAAAAAGCAGGAACAACATGCTGTCCCGTGATGAGACCACAGATGTCTGTGAAATTATACCTGGAATAAATTTTATACAAAACATGCATCCTCTAATTCAAAAGCAAAGGCTACTGTCCAAAAGATTTTATATATATATATGACTTGCAACGACATTCATCTGCAATGATGATATGATGTATATGCTGTGGAAACCACAATACTCTTACTATGCTAAGAATGAAGAAAATAACAGCAAAGACCAACATCAGCTTTAGGCAGTGAGTATCCTCAGGGTCACTTACCACTCAGTGAAGAAAGAAAGTGTCCTAAACTGGATAATCTGAGTAACTGCAGTAAGCTCTCATATTTAACTTTGCCCTGGAGGAGTCTAAATTCTTCTCAGAGACTAGGGAGGGGGGTCATAGAAGTTAAGAGATAGCCAAAGCCACCCTTTGTAATTATTTCCAAAATTGCATTCATCATTTCTGGTGATTCACATGATGCAGGAGCAACTTCTGATAATTTGCAAGGCTCCTGCTAGAGAGAAGCAAGGAAAAGAACATGGGGGAAAAAGTAAGTATTACACTGCAGCCAGTCTCTGAACTCCTAAAGCAAAAAAATCTACATCTAACTGACTCATAAATACCCTCTGGACTGACACTTTCAATGAGATAAACTTTCAAGAATAATTTCTCTGCATATACTTCAGAGTTTTCCACTTATCCCCACATTATTTTTTCTGAAAGCATAAATAGAATCAAACATCTCAGGACCATTTAATCTTGAATGTGGATGTATTTATGTCTTGCTAACTGCAATTAAAGGTAAGTTATTCAATAAAGGTATTTTGATTAATTTTAATTAAAAATAATGCATTACATTGCATCATTAAACTAATTTCTCAAAATAATTGTTTCCTCTTATTATAAAGAAATATCATAACTTCAGAATATATATTATAATATATATTCTATTTATAATAAAGTCCAGAAATAACTGAACTTTATAAAGAAAGCTCAGTTATATCACTGTGAGTTGCCAGCTGTTGTTGTCAGCCGATAGTTCCAATTTAGTATTAATTCTTTCTTTGATTTTTGACTCCTCTTTACTTGAAGCAAAAATTTAAGTAATGCTTGGTAGCATCTTCAGAAGTACCTAAAAGATTAAGAAGAGTCTTACTGAAATCAACAGGACTTAAGCTGAGTTACTTGAGAGCTTCTGAAAACTTGACTGCAAATATCTAACAGTTCATACCTATGGCTGAAAGTGGAAGCATACATGATCTCCACAAACCCAAAGCATGAGACAAAACCTGACCGAAAATCTGGTCAATGGCTAATATGGCAAGGCTGACCTTATTCTTGCACTAAGATTACATTATTATTTGGTATCCTGATGTCTTAGGAGTATTTGGTATTGATATTTTACTCTTTCAAAACTAAACCACATTTTCAGAATGTCAATAGCAGCCAAAAACCTAGACTTTCAGATAAACTGAGTACTAAAATGGAAATAGATGCAAGCTTTTGTTGATACAATTATACCTTTTTACAGTTTCCCTTACTCTTTATGGATATTTTTTTAAGAACATTTTTGTGAAAACTGGATGTCTCTATGCTCCTATGAAATACTTGGTGTTCCACAAGGCTGGGCCACTATTACCCAATTTTATCTCTTTCCTTTTCACATGTTTATTACTCATAAGTTGAAGAGTGTTATCTCAATAAAATGTTAAGCTAAACAAACACGTGCACACAGAATTTAATTTTCACTGTGTTAAAAAATGCATGGGAAAATTATGAAAAATGAAGAATAACATTATCAGATAAAAGCGTGCAGCTGGAAAGTTGTGATGTAGGTACACATTTTGTCACTAAGGACCAGGAAAGACGCTAAAAAACCACCTAGCCCAGAAGGTTAAATTGACACGCCATCATGCCTACTTTTTCCCTTATCTAAGATATGCAGATCTAATGATCCTAACATGCTCTAAGGCCTTACCAAATCTTTGTGGTAGACGACTGAGAAGAAGTGGTGGGAACTCCTTTTATGACCCATGGATATCAAAACCAAGTAAACTGAATCGGGCAGATAAACCGAAACCAAGAGTGAATACCACCACCATCAAACATGAGAACCTTGCTCCTCATCCTGTCTGCTGAGTGACTCATATATGCAAAAAGATGGACACTGATATACTGTTCCCACTGAAGTTCTCTTAGGCGGCTTACACTAAAGATGTGGGTTTATTTTTTTTTTTACCATCCCTCATCACATTGGATCCAAACAAGCTTCTCTGCAGCCTTCTGTGGAATGAGAATTGCAGTATGACAAAAATAGCTACAGCTGCACTGCAACTCCTACTGGCACACCATCAGTTTTTATGCCTCTGACCATTTAAGCTAGGCTAGTGCAATTCTACCTTCTTGAAATCAAACAGGACATTACAGTAGACCACAAACACTAAGCCGTGACAATATTTACTACTAATTAAAGTAATGCTCCCATTTTGTTCAGCACAGAAAGCTTACAGTGCATAGGTGGTAAGTGGCTCTTCTCAGCATGTGTTGACTACAAGATGCATTTTAAAAACAGATTTTAATTAAAATGAGTATTTCTCAGATGCTGAAATGGGAAGAAGGTAATAAGGGATGTAAAAAGCTTTAAGCCATCTTCTAACTTAATTTAAATGTCATTTAAAAATTAAAATGAACTTTACAGCCACTCATGTGTACTGGAATTTGCATATAATGCATACCTTCAGTTACATGGAATTTCAGATTTTGAAAGCAAGTAACTATATAGAAAGACTACTATAAAAGCAGATCAGTTTATCACATGTACTTTACTCATTAGGCAGAAGCCTACCTTGTCAGCTGTCTGTGCCTGCTTGTGAAATCCTGGCCATACTTCAGACAATGCTCAGACCCATTTTGTACTGTATTTTTGGAGGGATGCTATCTTAGTACTATTTTGCTGGGAAACAGGGAAGTGACATTTTTCAGCAGACTTCCACCCTATTGATTACTAAAGGGCAGATTTCGGAGCAGGAAGGGAACTGGAGTTTCTTATGGCATGAAGATTTTCTCTCCTGATGAATGAACAAGTACAGCTGCCGCTGGGACTGTGGAACTGCCTATGTCTCCAAGAAAACCAATGAAAGAAAACAGATCTCAGAGATGAAAGCACTGACTGTATGACCCTGAACAAGTTGCTTGGGGCCAGATTCCAATCCAAGTTACGCTGCTCTGGGTCACTGGCCTAATTGCTCCAATGCTCTTCATCTAACACAGTAACTGAGGACAAAGCATTGGCCTAAATCTTCTATTTCTTTTAATATTAACTGTGTATTAAGAAGTGGCCTTTCACAAATCAGTATTTTTACATATCACTGAACAAAAAAGAGAGGCAAACACTTTCATTTTAGCTCATTACCATGAACCTCACGCTCATACTTGTTTACCTCATTCTTATTTGGCTGGCAAAAACTTGTGCCATTTATTGCAGCTGTGCCTTAATCAGAACTGAAAATACATTCTCTACTTCAAGTTAAGTCATGTAATTTCAAATCTAGCAAGGAGAGGCAGCCTTGTATTCACATGAGTTTTAATTTGACCTGCCAGCTTGTCTGAAAACTGCAACCGCCTTTATCACACAGGATTTTCATTTAAGACCAACTTTCCTTTCAAGCAAAGGGAAGCCCAGACAGAAAGGCAAAATCCATCACTTAGGAGGGCAGCAGAGAGAACTCAAGGCTGAGGAACACAATTATGTGATGCATTTTGCGATGCATTTTGCTTGAGAAAGTAGGGTGCTTTGTATGAGTGGGCTTTTGTAACTCACTGGATACCCTGGCACTCTGCAGCATGAATGAGCATTTCTTCACTTCAGCACACTGCTAATTAATTGCTGTGTGCTTTTGACACAGATCTCTTGTAAGGAATAGGATTTGGCTCTGTTTTACACCACTTTGTGCTTTTTAACTGTGTTTTGAAATGTATTACATCTTCACAATAGTTGAGATTCTACTATGTATCTTGTACTATTCTTCAAAATTTATTCTTTATGCAGGTTTCAGACTTTCTATCAGGCCAACAAATAAAGGACATAAGGGTTTTGAGAACCTTTTTTTGTCAGGAGTGGAGTTGTTCTGTTTTGTTTCATTTTCAGCTGGTTTCCTAGGACAGCCAAACATAGTCAAGGTCTTTGAATATATATCTGCCATTGGGTGACTGTTACCAACTTTTGAACCTCTGGCAAGAGTAGAGAGCTCACAGATAACTTAAGTTGCTGACAGTTTCATCAAGGTAGGCAAGCATGTAGAAATAAGAGACAACCCCATTAAATATTCCCTGCCAAGGGGAAGGCTACAATGAGCTCAACCTTTTCACAGATACTAGAATATACAAATATACAGCTATGAATACAGCAGCCAAAAGAAATCTTTAAGCAGAGTTAACACCACATTAGAATTCACCCCTCACTCATACATGGTATAACATATAGATTGTATGGGTTTATTACAAGACTTGACTCCAGCTCGTAATTTTTCTAAGAGATCTCTCATGTAGATTCTCCAGTGAAGATTGTCTAATGAAGAAGAGAAAATTCAAACTGAAGTTCCAACTTAATTAAGTAAAAAGAAACCTATAACAATTCTGAACCATCACATCCAGACCCATTGGAACGCCATGGTCCTCAATAGTTGTTTGGTTTTTATTAAAAGCACAGCTCAGTTGAATACTTTAAATAGTTTCTGCTACAAAGTCTTCTGTAGTCTTATCATTCAGACCATCAAACAATCATTGGATCATAGTAAGTGATCAACTGTGATCAGGGTAACACAAAACTGGATTACTACCTATATAGGAACAGCTGCACAACCTACTGCAAATTCACTAAGCAAACCAAGTCCCCTTGGGTATGTTACTTAAAAACAACTCATATTTAGATTAATTTTTCATCTTTTGGATTTATAGCATTTAAAAGCATCTCAAGTAGCACTTTCCAACCCATACTCCCTACTACAAGAGCTAAATACAACAAGCGTAGTGAGATACATCAAAGAATTTAGTTTCACTGTATAGCTTCCATCTCAAGCACTGCACACTTACATTAGGGCTGACAGCCTCACCAGAGAGCCCACCTGGTTTGCTGAAGGTTTGCTCAAGGAAGCAATACAGACACCAGCTAAGTATTAGAGAATATACAAAAATAGAAGGAGGAGAATCGGTATCTTATTTTTCACATATGGGACCTGATTCTGTCTGCCCTGCAACTGTACAGCTATGAGAAAGCAGAGTACTGGACATGGACATATTCCTACTACACAGGCCCTGCTGGGGCACTTTGCGACCTGACGTGTCATGGAACTTGAAATTAAACTCTCATATTCTAGAAAGGCTGTTGTACTGATATCCCTGTAAATCAAATACGCTATAAGAACTCCCTGCTACCTAAACAGAGTGACAAAGTGAAGTACAGATGCAACACGTTCAATGGGCTGAGGTTCCAAAGCATGGTACAAAGTAGTTCACAGAGAGAGGAAACAAAGAAATGTACCAGTAGTTTCAGGCGCCTCCATCTAGAGGGGAAGAGAAAGTAACCACTACACATGGGCAGAGGTGAAACAATACTGATAAAATGTGTGTGAAGTCTTACTGCTCAAACCTGTCCTTTCATGAAGAGTAAGGTGGTAGCTGCGTCATGAGTGCACAGGTGACACTGGCTAAAATTCCCATATATTCCACACCAGAGGGACAGAGCTTTTCTGTGATGCAATGGATTCAGTGAGAAGATAGGCTTGGGGAATTTTAATTCCTGTGAATAGAGATAAGCCTAGAAATTACAGTGAAATTGTAAAGGCTAGAAATTTGTCAGAAACATTAGTGCTCTGAAAGCCACATGTTTACTACTGAGAGTTTATATTAAATTACCAGTATAAATTCCATCATAAAAGTGTAAGTGCACAATATTTACTTTATGTCATGAGATGCATCTTAGTAGCATTTAAAATACAATCTGCTGCATACTTTGTTGTTAATTTTATCCCTTAGTTTATATAAACTCATGTATAATTTCCCTTTACATAAGTTGGATTGCAAGGACTAACAACAGCATGAATCACTCTACTGATACTGTATACTAGTACTTATGGTGAACCAGGACTGAAAGAGCCTTTTAACATCTTTTTATCCTGGTGATTTTGAAGTCTGTATGTTTTCAACTATGAGTACCCAGAGAAATGAACAGCAAAAAATCCCAGAATAATTTTTTGAAAATATTATTTCTAGCCGAAAAGTAAAGATGAAATCGAGACAAACTTCAAGAGAGAAATTCCAAATTAGATGCCTATCTGTGTGAAGTAAGGTAGAATGCATACAATAAAATATAGGAAAGTACAGTAGTTGCAAATTCTGAATCATGCTATGTTACAAAAACAAATGTGTTTTTACATGAAGTCTTACTGAAGCCAGTGGAGAGGCTCAGGGAATAAATTTATGGGATGCTTCTGACAATTACGAATTGCAGAATTCTTCTAATGAAAGTGCATTGATATACAAAGTTTAAAAAGGGAATTCCTCAAACTATTCTTCTTCTAGTCCTACCAGCTGTGTCTGTCTTAACAGTATTGGAGGAATAAACTCCAGAGGACATTCTGACCTTGGAACTAAGAAAGAGTGCAACTCTGATAATACTTTCTGTCATTCTGCAGGGATGAAAGGGTAACAGCAAACTTGTTTTGAGGATCATTCAAGCATAAATAAAACAAGAACATTCTGTGAAAACAATAAAATTAAATTGATTAATGATTCACCTACAAACACTGCTGTGAAAATTGATCCAGCTACAAACAGGATAACAAATTCTAACCAAACTGTCTGTACTAAAGGAAACATTTCCAAGGTCAAATAAAGGATGCTCCACTGTATAACAAAACCTAGTGTGGAAACCACAGGAAGTGATCCTGGAGCAGAGCTTTCCTTAATTCCAACATCATAAATATTGCATTTGTTCATACTTTCCTACAGCAGTGACATGTTTTATACATGCATCATGTACTGGCAATGTAAGTAGTATTTTTTTCTACATGTTTATAAATTTTTGAAGAAAGTAGTCTGCAAGTAAAATGCTTAAAACTTCTATCAAAAGAAAGAAAGAAAACATAATGGATGATTCTGGACTGTGTTCAGCCATAATTAAATATAGCCTTCCAGGTCACATAAAGCACAAAAGGCCATGCATGCTTGCAGCATGGCAGACATACCTGTCGTAATAAGTGGACTAAGAAAAACAAACCCAGACTGCAAGTATTTTTAAATATTACCTCTTCAGTTGTGGTTAAAAATGCTGGCACTACTTCAGCAGCACAAGGGGAACTGAAAACTACCTTATTCAGAAAAGCTGGGGTTTCCAAACCTGCTCCAAGGAGGCTGCAAATAGCAAAAGGTGAGGAAATTACAAGGCACAGGTAAAGGAGGAGATCCTTCTAAACTTCAGGGGGGGGTGGGGGGGAAGGCAAAAATTAATGAGGCAGAGAAGCCTCAGAAGGAAAACCAAGGTCAGGAAGATAAGCTTCAGCATGCCTTTGGAGACAAACATCATAATGTCTGACTGGAACCCATTCAGAAATGAATGATGAAATACCAGAGAACTCTAAATAAGAACATGATGTATTCTCTCCTCCCCCCACCTTACACGGCAAAAGTGATATTCTGCTTGTTCTAAAAGCTATGGTGCTGGAAGCAGGGACCTCACTGAAAGCTGCTGTAAAAGCTGAAGTGGCCTGAAGGGCAGACTCTGATCTAGATTATACAGGCATAACTGCAAGGTAAATAGTGAATTCGAAGGAGTAAACTCAGAACACAGCTTACCAGAGGTGGCAGAGGCATCAGATTAAGTAGGCTGGGAAGAAAACTGCTACATCTAATTTAAGCAGGAAGATGAAACAGATGAAGAAGATATTAATGGCTTAACTCTTATGGAAGAAAAAGAGGTTTATCTTTGAGATTTGCAGAACATAAATGAAATTTAAAGTGAGGGGTTAGCTTGGCATTCTTGCTTCTCAGACACTGGAGGGAATAGAATTTCTCTTCCTTAAATGATTCCTCCTCTCATTGTACTTATTAAGAGCTACTGATCTGCAGGGCTGAACACTGGCTGACAGATGAGATTGATGCAGCTGAAGAGTTCAGGTGTCTAATGGGCTACCATAGGGCCTGTGACTAGTTCCAGGCTAAATAAGCATCTTTATGAATGATCTGTAAAGAGAGATCACATTTCTGTATTGCAGACAACATTAAAATAGAAGGAGCTGCAAGCGCAAGAGGGCTTAGAAACATAGGCAGAAAACGATAAAATGGATTCAGTGGCAGAATAAATGAATGCATCTGGGAACTATAATCTGAAACAACCACAAAGAAGAAGGGGCATACATGGCAGACAGTAATGTTTAAAAAGCCTTAATTATAACAATGAGTAGAAATTAACAACAAAACCCACACTGTATATTTGAGTTTCAACCTAGAAATATCAGCACATATCACAGTACTTCTGTATGTGAATCTGGCACAATTACACATCAGGCATTTCAGTTGCTTTATAAAGAGTCTAAAAAAGTTTCAGTGAAGAATAATTAAATCAATAGGGCACAAAGAGAATACCAGGCAAGATTTAAGTAGCTAATAATATATAACTTGGTCATTGCCAGGTAAATCAGTTAATAATCAATTACACAGATCTGAGTGGCATAAAGCTCTAAAGAGAGATGAGGAGCGAGGAAGAAGGAAGGAATATAACTCTAAAAATTAAAGAATATAAAGGAAAATTGGGGATGACTATGTTTCTTGAAACAGGGATGTTGAATAGTCAAAGCCTTGTTAGTTATTAGTGGCATCATTGCTTACGACATAAAAGAAGACAGGATAAAATACTTGTAGTGGTGGCCTGAAGTGAAAGATAGAGGCAAACCATCAGTTTTCTTCTCTTCCACAATTATAAAGACCATTTATGAAGCCTCTAAAATAGTTGCTTGGCTCCATTTAGTATTTTTCTGTGTCCTAACAGTAAGGACTGTTACATGTGAAAATCTTAGTCTCTAGTAAGAATGTAAAATTAAAACCATAATAAGTATTTTTCTTTGCAACAAGAAAGCTTTTAAAGCTATACACTAGACTTTAGTTCCTATCTGAAGCAGCATTACTGCTTGCCGCAAAATCAACAAAACCACAGAACAAACAAAAAAACCCAACACACACACAACCCCAAACCTCACCCATGGCATTTTTCAGTTCAGCTAGGTTAGATGAAATTTTATGGAAGAAATACATTTCCTAGTCAGCCACACTATCATTCAAAAGCGATACAGTTTGTATTCTTTAGAGTGAATTTACATCTCCAGACTTGCAGCTGGAGAGAGGAATAAGAACAACAATAAACATGCCTCCAAATTTTGTTTCCATCAAAATATCACAGTTACAAACAGCTCTCTGTTATGCTGGTTACAAAAATATGAACTGTTTATTCCTGCGCTCAGAATTCCCATAGTTTGAGAAAACCTAAACAACTATGCAAGCCCATCCATACAAGACTCTAAGTATTCTTGCAAAATTTGGATCTCACAGTTGTCCTTCATGTAGGAGTCTACCTAGAAATTCAATTTTTCCCTGTCGCTGAGACTTACATGATAACGTTTCAGAAATAGCAGTGATACTGCTCCACAATGCCAAAAAAGGGATTTGAAGAATGCATCCAGAGACTGAATGATGACACTTTATGTCTTCTTTTTTCAAGAAGACACATTATATGGCCTTTTCTTTTTTAAAGAAGGCACATTATATGGCAATAAAAACTCCTGTTTACAAACTGTAGAAATATCTTTCAGCATAATAATAAACTTCTGAAATAAATAAGAAAACACGAGACGTGCTCAAATAACATGAAAAGACAAAGATGCAAGTTGTTTACATAAAACAGAAAAGACATCTTAGTTTGTATGATGTAATGGTTTTATACAAGCTTGTTAGACTGAAAAATTTTGATGGTGTCAAGTGTTTAGAAGGTGATGAAATTGATTTATGCAACTGAAACTGGCCAAGACACCAATTCCAGCTCTAATCCTGATACCCAAATGCTATCTTTAAATATATGTAGTGAACACATTAAAAGCATGTTAGTGAGACTGTGTAGCTCAAGCCACCAAGTTAGAAAATACCAGAATGAAGCATACTTGAAAAATTTTAAATAGGCCCCTTTGTATGTTCAGATTATGATACAGTCTTTAACTGCACGATTACATACTATTTTTCCACATAAATTCTGACTCATTCAGCATACATAATGAACTATTTTTTTTGTAACAGCTACCCACTGTTGCTCCATATGTAGTTCCAGAACTTACTTGCTACATATTATTCATATTCTGCTCTGAAGATAAAAATAGATTTCATCATTCATCACAGGTTTTTCCATGCACCTCATGGGTTTTCTAGGCTACTACAGTGCCTGGCTGCTTAACAAACATTTATTAGTTTATTTTGAAAACGTCTCTATGAGGAAAAGCAATAATACTTCTTCCATTTTACAGCTGGAAAACTGAGGTACAGACAAGTTAAAACATGGTTAGTAATTTTCACTGCCTATTTAAGGTGATTAACATCTCTTTCTCCAAGCATTTAGCAGTGTGCTTTGTATTTGCAAAGTCCTATTCTTGCTGAAGTCAGTTGCAGCTGTTGACTCTCAATATCCCTGAAGCCCTGATACTATGGTACCATTCTCTGCTGGCAAATGTACAAGGAGAATTTGGTATCCTGGTGCAATGAGTGGCTTCAGAAGATGACATGCATTGATACACACTGACCTTTCTCTGGCTGTCACACCAAAACATGGCCACTTCTGCCCTGTTCCTTGAACTTTTTCTTGTCCCACCCCTTTTTCTACTCCCCAGTCACACATCAAAAGTCTTGTTCTTTATCCCTAAGGCTGTACTTTCAGTCCCAGCCTCTTTGCTCAGCAAGTCCTAGTTCCATTCTTTTGCTCCTAACCTCTGAGCACAGTTCTCCCCTCCTTATTCTTGTCCTTTGTCTCTTCTTTGCAGACAGGTCTCCAGGTTTACTCTTCACAGGTTCCCAGTTCTCATTCCACCCTCAGTCATCCAATTCATCTGATATGAGTGAATGGCCCCTCACCTTTTTTTCCCAGTTTTACTTCACCGGGCACACTGCCTGAAGTTGGATTACCTTCATTGCTCCTTCATCTTCTTCTCCTGTTCTCATTCAGGGTCATTTTTCCCATTTCTGCCTTCCCATTAAATCTAATTCTCACAAACATACCCAGTTTTCAAATCTTTAGTGTTCTTCCACGCTTGACCAGCCACTCCCAAGTCTCTATTAGTGTCCTCTAGACCAGTTTTCTCACTCTTCTCCCCAAGTTCCAGCATCCTTGTTGAACATTTGTTGCTTTGCTTTTCTTGTTTCTACATTTTGACAGGTGGCTGCCACTTTCCACCTGTCTATGCCAACTGTAAAACAATGGGAAATACATGACCATCACTGTTCTCACGCTGGCAGGACCCCAGCAGCCAAAGTGCAGTACCTATAGGGGGAGCGCTGAGCAACCACAATGTGGAGTTTCTGGAAATCCAGCCGCTAAAATCCAAGACAGTTCTACCAAGTCTGTAAAAAGCACAGTTTTTTCAAAGTGTATGATTTTCTGAAGTTAGATATATTTTATAGAATTGATCTGCTCATGACACAAAGGCCATCCTTCTAGTAAAGGTTTAATCCCTAGGTAAGGCTAATACAAATTTTATAAAAAGGTCACCAGAATTTTAGCAGAGATTACACATTCTTTCCTGACCTAAGTTTATAGAAATATGTCTGTGGTGTTCAATTATGGCAAAGAAAAATAACAGATGATACACTTTTTCCTATATACAAAGTAAGTTCAGCAGAGTTCTAAGGAACTACATATTAGACTGTGCAAGAGACTAATATTAAGCTGTGCTAACGGACCTTAAATACTAAGAAAAATAATGCAAGATAGATTCATAAATTACAGAGAATGTTGAAAATAAGAGCTGATAATCTGCTTTAGAATGTTGCATTCACTTTAAACCAAATCTTAGCAGGTGTGTTTATTTAAAAAAAGAATAATCTCCAAAATGCATGCATTTATTTTCTTTTATTTGGCATTTGTAAGTTTTCTAAATGGCCTTGATTAATTAAGAAAGATGATGATGCTTGGAAAAAAAAAAATAAAAAAATTCAAACACCTCAAAATCTACAAAGATATTATTGGTTGTGATATTATTAATTGCTCGCTCCACTTCCTGGATTTCTGGCTCTTGCATATACCTCCAAAGGAGGTATAACCCAGTTTTTAAATATAGTGTTTCAGTATTAATTCCCTCATCTCAGAGAACAAGAAAAATATTTTGTTATCTGCATAGAATTCAATTATTGCTTATGTTTATAGTGCAGCATTGCTTGAAATGACAAACTAAGTGTGCTGCAGAATTTATCATAGTTGGATATGCAATATTATCATTTAATCTGTTGCCTTTAGAGTTACTACAGCTCAGAGATCAAGGACATTTTCAGAATATTAAAATCTAGCACATTTTTATTTCATTATGGGTAATACATTGATATTTATCACAAAATTTTGATTAATCTCAATGATGCCAACATATCACCTTAAGAACCACATCTTTTACAATAAAGATATGTTAAAATAAATTGTAAGTATTTGTAATATGCACTAACTAAACCCATGTCCACAATTAGGAATCTAATCATGTTGCATATACATTTGTATGCTTACCTAGAAAGATTAATACCTTAACCTTTACTTGCTTGTTTTTATGCTCCCATTAGAATGAGCTTTTTTGATACGTAAGTGCCACCTGTAGGAAATAGCAAAGTATGCTCAAGTGCAGTTTTGTGCCAAATGAGGCACTGAGTTCCACATCTGACATGCCCAATGTAGGTGCCTCCTTCAGAAATTCAACCATGTATTGTAGGAAACAATGACTCTGTATGATAGTGGCTTACTTGACAAAGACTAGTTGGTAAGGCCAGATCTACAGGAAAGTTGTTGTTTTGCAGTAAAGCCTATTCAGAAGGGAATTAAAAGGAATTAAAACTAAAAGTACTACATTTTTCCATTTGCTTGTCTGTATGACACTGTTCCATAGAAACTGAGCAGTCCTTAACTACAGCATGCTGAACCACATAGAATCTGCAATAATTAACATGGGGTTAACAATTACTTGAGGTAGACAAACAAGAAGAATTGCATTATTTGTTTTAATTTCTCTCTATTATTAATAAAATAAACAATGATGAAAAGGAGTCTTAACTAAAGAACAGTCTAGACTCCAGCACTATAAATGTAGTTCAGTTTCTCCGGGCAGTGAGTTAGGCGTGAATGGATGGGAGTGTATATTATATTATAATTCAAACAACAAAAAAAACCTAAGAACTTGCAATGCAGCTATGAAAATTATTACTGAAAAGACATTTTTAATACCTTCTCAATTTCTTGAATGTTTCAAGAAAAATAATGTTCCTACAAAAATCCAGCATTTAAAATATTGAATCTACCTCAGTCAAAAAAAGCAAAATATTCAATCACAACTAATTTGTAAAAAAATGACTGAGAAAGCTGGACTGATTTTTTCTATAATTGTCACCTATAACAGATATGCTCCAAAAATACACTCACAACAAGGAAATAGCTTCATTAACTCAGTTGTACCATTCACCAACAGAGTATTTCCATTCCTTGGTACACTTACCAGTTAACATACATTCCACACCCAAAGCATATTTTGCACCAAAAAATTAGGAGTTGTTTTTGATAATTCAATGTCAAATGAGAAGATGAGAATAATCTGGTCTATGAGCATAAGATATATACCACTCTAGAAGAAAATATTTTTTCATTGCTTGACTATCAGTTTCTCTGTCAGTTTGTCAGTCATAGTTGTGCATTAACAATATTACTCTATTCCACCATAGTCAGCTCTCAGTGCACTTTAAGCATGTAAATTTGTTTTGGCTATCCCACACGACCACCTTACATTTATCTGTTTCCTTCGACCCCGATAATCTTTAACATCCGCACCTGCAACTCTAACCCCAAACTTCACCTGTTTGCGGTGTAGCTGTGCCTCCCGAAAGAAGGGCTGTTGCTGGCCCTAGGGCACTGCGGTTCCCTGGCGGCGCGGCCGCCAGGAACGGCGCGGAACCGCGCGCCGTGGTGCTGTCCGCGGTGCTGAACCGCGGGGCCCGCCGAACCTGCCGTCTCCCTCTCCGTCTCTCTCCGAGCCCCATCTTGCAACCCCCAATATCGGTCCTCTCCCCGCTTTATCGGTAGCACAAGAGAGAGGCAACAAGTTTCGTCGTTAGCCCCCGCCAGCCAGTGAATTCGTTCGCGTATTTAAAGCACAGGAACTGTCCCACGATACAAAGGAGTTTGGAGCCCACCAGGGCCATCACTCCGTCTCCAGACCAGGGCTCCCGACAGCGCCTGCTCTAGCTCTCATGGCCTCTCCCAGAATAAACCCCAGAGTCCATTCCTGGCAGAGGCAGGGTTGTGCAGCAGACTCGCCTAGGGGTAAACGCACTGCAACGCGAGGGATGGCTTAGGGAGCGGCGGCTTGCCCTCCCTTCCCTCCAGCAAGGTTCAACCTTCTCTTTTTCTTTTGTTCTCAGTGGCAAGAGGGTGGTGGCGGCGGCGGGAAGGGTGGGGAACACTTGAACCTACAAATACATGGGGGATAACAAAGGACCATACTCCGCGAGGATTAATTTGCATTAGCATCCATGAGGGCAGCAGCATCTTGCGTCTGAAGGGATTAGCCGCTCCGAGGCTGGACTTACCGTCCCTGTCGCAGAGCTGAATCGCCTCCAGGCTCAGGTTCTTGATCACCTCTTCGCAGGGGCTAGTAGGGCTGTTCATGGCGTGCGCCAGGCGCGGAGCCTCCATCGCGCCCCTCGCCGCTCCCTGCTGTCACGCCGCCGAGTCTAGAGCTAAGGCTGCCGGCTCCGCGGCAAGCGGGCGGTGCAGAGCCGCGCGGGAGCGCTTCCCGGCGCCGCCCGGCTCGGCTGGGCTCGGGGAGGCGGGCGGGGAGCGGATTTGTCTCTGCAGCGAGGCGGGGAGGGGGGCAGCAGAGAGGCGCGCTCGGCGCGCCCCAGGCTCCGCGTTTAAAGGGGCCGCCGACGCCGCCGCGTCAGAGCGTTCCCTTCCCCCCCACCTCCTTATGTAACGGCGGCTGCAAGGAGCAGTGCCACGATCTCGTGCGCGGCCTTTCCTGCCCTTCACCGTCCGCAGCCCCTGAGTACGCGGCGACCGTTAGTAACGGCCGGCGGGAGACCCCCCAGCCGAGCCCGAGAGTCTCCCGGGGCATAGCACTGCCCCCCGGCTGGGGCCTGCGTGGGGTCACCCCAGGTCCCGGGGCCCAAACCCCTCCGGTTCACCCGGCCGGCTCTGGGCACGTCTGTCTGCACCTGTCCTGCGACGAGCGGACGCCGCCGGGAGCTTTGGATCCAGGCTACTCCATAACCCAAGGAGAGTCGAATCGAGGCGAAGCCCGCACAATCCGCGGACACTGATTATTGCCCTTCCCTGAGCCCGCAGCCCGCCGGCACCGCTGCACATATTTCACGCTGAACTGCAAGGGCTGCGAGCATCCACTTTGATCCTTCATATATGCAAGAATTTGGAGGCGGACAGACCAGCCGTTGCTAAATTGATACAAAAAGCTGGCAGAAGGTTATAGGTGGAAGGACAGCGTAAAGGAACGAGTCATTTCTGGCTGTGTGTCCCGCACTTTTGCCTCCTCCTCCTTTTGTGGGAAGGAGAAACAACCCGCAGTGTGTGGTGCTATATATACCAAGCTTTGGTGAAAGTAAGTATTGGGTTTTTTTCAGTCAGGGAGAAACAATCCCATCTTAGTTAGCAGTTTCAGGAGCAAGAATAGGGCTAAATATGATAAATAAGAATAGGGATTAAAAATAAAGAGTAATGGGAAAATAAGTCGAAACTTGTGTGGCACTGCACCGTCAGTGTGTGACATCTCAGCTCCACTCCTCCACAGGTCTGCAGTCTGGACGAAGGAGCACAGTGCTTTGTCCAAATTACAGACTAACTCTGGGATCCATCTGATCGTGCTGAGATGGTATCACCACTCTACAGATGAAGTGGTTTCAACCCATTTCCTACCACATGTTACAATAACCATTCCTGGTACCTCTTTGTTTTTTCACTAAACCAAAATCAGGACCATTTGGCCATCGATTTTGAGATACCAGCACTGGCTGCTTTGAGAAACACCATTTCATTGCACATAGGTCCCTGACAAGCTTGGGGCTGTGATGATACTCAGTCAGCATTGCCTGCCAGCAAGTCCAAAGAGTCTTAAAGCTCCCATTTCCTATTTTGGAGTCCCAAGACCACCCAGTCTCCTCCCAGTCTGATGTGGTAGCAAGCTCCATGCACTGCCGGATGTTTGTCACTCAAAGATGGCTTTCCACTGGACTTTGGGATTATTCTGTTCTTTACGATGGTTTCTAGGAACGTTAATCTGAGGAAATGAGCTCTGGCGTTACCTTTCACAAAGCCACTGCCAAGTGCTGCTGCCTGGGATAAAGAAACAGGTTTTAAAAGCCCTGACTCCTATGACACCTTCAAAAATCTGTAATCCAGCATGGGGAGAAAGTGCAACACTGAGCACCCTTCCTGCATTGTCTACTCTTTGCTCCTTCCCTTCCTCACTCATCTTCTATTTTTCCTTCTCTTTGTGTCTCGGCTATTTTTTCACCATGCAGAAAAATGTATGCAGAAGGATCAGGCAGAGGAGAAATGGAACGAGTAGGAAGGAAAATTAAAGGAAAAGAAAATTAAAAGGAAGCGATAGCAAACAGGGAGGGAGAGTGTGAGTCAATGGGGAGGTGGGAGGGGAGAGGAATGTATGAATGAATGCACAGACAGAATGAGGACAAATGGAGAATCTTGAGAGGGAAGAAATGAAAGCAGGTGAGACTGCATTCATCAGGTTTTAATTTTGGCTCTGACAAGCATTCATTCCTTGCATAGAACCAAAACCTTTCTCCCCGATGTTGCAACTGTTCTTAGCACACAGTCATCTCCTATGTAAGGCTGGAAAATTTCTTTCTCTGAAGACGGTGTATTTAGTCTCTCAGCCTTATGTTTCACATTTATTCCTCCCAACAATGTGGCAGATGTTTCAGCAGCTCACACAATCTTGTTACTTTTTTGCTATAACATTATATGAAGTCCATTTGAAGCAGACCTTATTCTTGAATACTGAGACAATTCCCGTTTTATTCTCTCTGTCTCTATTTTACACACCTTTCTCTCCTCTGCTTTTTATTCTATGCAACTGAAATCAGGTTTTTAGGAACTAACGGATTTTGCGTCACTTTTTGAAAGCAGACAGTTTTGGGGGTGTTCCTATTCGTCTAAGGCCTCTCATTTCTCAGCGGCCTATAGCAAGAACCCCTGGCTGAGCTGTTCCTATTTATTTCCCCGCACCAGTACCCTTTCTTTTTTTAATTTTTTTTTAAAGAAAATACTGGTTAAGTCTACAAACACTGTCAGACTTCAGTGGCAGAGTAAAGCAGAGAAACCTTTTCCACAGCTCCACGTTTCTAAAGCAAGAAACAATCTGGACCTACCTGTGACATTTTGCAGAGTCACACTTCAGACTTCATGCTTCCTTCAGCCAATCACTACTTCCATCACCTGGGCGAGGGCTCAATATTTTTTAAAGCTCAAATTACCCCCAGATGTGATTCCATGCAATCACTCAGTGGTGAATTTAGTCATAGGTATTTCAGTCTCAAACCACACAATACTCTCTTGGTGTTTTTCTTACCTGAAAGAACTGTACTCTGCTTGTCTTAACAAGAAATAGCATTGTCTGAAGCACAAGTTGCATTTGTGCTAAAGGATGACAGAGTCTTAACGTATAATCAGAAAGTTTGTTATGTGACAGATTATCTCTGACAGTGTTTAGCAAAAAATGTCACATATAACAAGTATGGGTCAACATTATGTAATGGGAAGTCTGCCAAAGCCAGGACAACATGAGAGACAACAGTGTTGTGTGTTGAGAGCTGCAAAAGCTTGCAAAGAATTTGCCAGAGCAACCTTTTGCACTTTCAACATTTAGATAAATAGATAACCAATTTCTATAGTTCAACAAGAGTGTCTCTGTTACTGCTGCAACCTCACATAAGGGGAGAGAAGCAGCATTTTCCAGCGCTATACACATACCAGGAAACCTGAGCTGTGACGCCCATCTCTTGCCTGGCTAGGTTCAGCTATCTCAGTTCTTGTGTCTTAGCCTGGCATTCACAGCCTCACAGGTATGGCCCCAAGATCTTGCTGCAGCGCTACCATCCTACAACAGACAGGTAGAGAGGCTGCTAGCCAGCTGGAGAGGTGTGTGGCTTTTCCTACAAGCTACAACCTCATTCAAGCCATAAAAGCAAGAGGAAAATGTGCTATGTGCTTGTCTCCTCCCCATAGACCAGCCCACACACCATTACAAAGTTCTGTCCTGCCTTTGTTGCGCTCCATTTTGGGAAAACTTCTCCACAGCAGCAGCAGAGTACAGCATAGAGCTGTAAGGCAGCCCCATTCTTCCTATTTGAAAACACTCTTTATTTCACAGTAGCAGGTTTTTATTTGCAAGTTACAAAAGAAACCTCCTTTCTCAGACTTCAGCAAGACTCAGTTCCAGCTCTTCCTTCCCACTTGGGAATAGAAAAGACTTGTGTTATTGCTCAGTGGACTGTGCAAGCAGAAGGCAGAAAGGCTACAGACAGTTTTCAGGAAAGAAAAGGAGGGAATAAAGACAGCCCTTTTTTTTTTTTTTTTTTTCCCCCCCTTCTATTAATATGTCACTTTTGAGGAGAAAAGCAAAATATTAAAGGACAGGTAAACAGAAGGGTCAAAACGAGTATCCAGCATTTTGGATCAGTGCTAAAGGAGCATTGACTAAGCTTAGCAACCAACTCCTGAAGTTTCATGTTAAAAAATGCTTTGCAATTTCACAGTCATACTTTGTCTTCAGCGGACATGCCAAGTGTTTCAAGCATGCTAAGGCACATACTTCCAAAGGGCTGTGTGGAAACTGAAGTAAAATCCACACACTGGTGTCAGAAAGACAAAAGAATATTTAAGACCCTAAGTGAAAGCCCTGACTAGGTATAGTTAATGTACAGTGTGACATAGTTTCCTTTTCTATGTGGAGACAGACTGTGATGTATTACAACTTGGAGCACTAGACACAGTATCTCACAGGGGACCTCTGTTCATTCTTCAGAGAGCAAAGCAGGAACTTCCTCAAATACTTAAACAAGGAGGATGATGGCACAGGTCCCCCTTTTTTCTCTAGGCAAATCCAAAGCAGAGCAGCAGCGCTTAGTCTTAGCTCTGGAGTGAGTCTGTCCCTCTTCCTCCCCCTCTCTGCAAAGAAAACAAAAGCAGTCAGGCACCCTGACTCCAGCACTGAGGCTGTAGCTCTCTTGGAAAGGGGTCTGTCTGCTGTTTTCTGTTTTGATGCTGCTCGCAGTGATGGGAAACCCTTGCTGTATCTGCTAACACTCCAGTGATACATATGCAGTAGTTCATACATCTCAAAATGTCTGTCCTTCCCTGTTAGGAAGACTTCATTTCAGCAGTAGCATTCAGTTCATGCATTCAGGCTTTTCTTGCAAGGCCATAAAGTGTACTTTAAAACATCAAAGATACAGTATTTTTTTACAATATGGGTGGTGAAACATTGGAACAGGTTGCCCAGAGAGGTGGTAGATGTGCCATCTCTGGAGACATTCAAGGCCAGACTGGATGCGATTCTGAACAACCTGATCTAGTTGAAGATGTCCCAGCTTATTGCAGGAGGCGGTTGGACTAGATGACCTTTGAAGGTCCCTTGCAGTCCAAACTATTTTATGATTCTATGATAATTCTGAGGTAATCTTGTGACTTCTGGTGCTAGGGGACCTACTCATGAATCTGTAGGTTTTTCTGAAGTATGATGTGAAAATGGCTTCTGTATGGGGAAAAGCTGGGCTGCCACTCAGACAAAAAGAAAATTGGTCTGTGAAAATGGCAACCAAGGGGGTATGTGATAGAGATTCACTAAAGCACAAATAGCACAAACAAGGTAGCCAAAATCTGACTGTTTGCCAAGTCTTCTAGTGTAAGAATTAGTGGGTGTCAATTGCAATTAATAGTAACAAGTTTCAACAAATAGGAGATGTGCAATTTATGTTAGAGTTGTAAGGCCAGAGAACAGTGTCAGAGCTAAAATTTTTCATTGGTTCAAGGAGAGGCTGGAAAAGTTAATGGAAAAGAAATCCTTTAGAGTTACTCAAGCCACAAGTGATGCAGAGTCCCTAAGCTGAAAATTATTAGGAACTCTGGTGAAGAGTTAAAGCTGTTAGATACACTTGTCCTGCTCTTCATCTTCTGTAAACATCCATGTGTCCCTGTCCATGGCAAGGGTTTTGGAACTAGATGATCTTTAAGGTCCCTTCCAACTCAAACTATTCAATGATTTTATGATTTTCAGCCACTGCTAAGAGACTATACTGGCCTAGGTAGGTCTTTGGTCTAATCCAACAGAATTGAGAAAATACCCTGGTGTGTATGCTGGTGTGTATGCCTTCATTTCTCAACCCACAATCACACTGTCTTCATTTGTAATCAACACTTCAGATTATGGAGCCCTCCACCTGTACCAGCTGGTGTGCAACTTCCAGCTTCCTCTGAGCAATGTAAACAATTAAAAGGAAACGTTCCTCTTTGATAAACAGAAAGGTATCAAACAAATTATCATTTTATTAATGCTCTTTATGGTGCTGCTTTCTGAATTTAATTTTTCTGATCAGACTTATAAAGCCTGAATAAGTATTTAAGAAAGAAAAATTCTTTCATAGACAAAAATATGTATTTGAAGCTTCATAGAATTTATTTGTTGCCTAATGGGCACAAAGTACTGCTTATGCTTAGCATTATTGTTTATTAATTTGCTTTTAAGTTTAGTCTTGCTTTATTAGATCCATAATATCCTTGGAGAATAACTAGAACCTTCTGTGTTTCCTCTCTTATGTGCTGTTAATCATTCTTCCTACTTAAGTAATCGTTTTCACATTTAATTAGTGCTTTATCCTCCAGATATTGGACCATATCTTGACCTTTAAAGGATACTAGCAGCCACTTATCCTTGACAATGCTGACTGCTATTCAGATTTACTTTCTGTCTACAGTTCAGTGGCCAGCATGTGAGAACTTTAAGCGAATTTTAGCCCAAGCTGACTGGTTTCAGTAATTCCCTTAAGACATTATGTGGCAGAACCTCAAATGCCTCTGCAAAGTCTTGGTGCCATTCTGTACTCTGCTGCTGGCTTAATCTTAAAAAGAAGT
Source organism: Psittacus erithacus (assembly GCA_009867235.2). NCBI lineage: Eukaryota > Metazoa > Chordata > Aves > Psittaciformes > Psittacidae > Psittacus > Psittacus erithacus. The sequence continues at coordinate 78,102 of WYDI02032248.1, forward strand.
GGAGGGATAAAAATTCTAATTTGTCTGGCTTAGATTACTGTAGTACACCTGTGTCTTATCCAGGTCTCATTATACTAGTCACCTTCATACGAATACATTTTCCTCTTCTGCTCTGATATTTCAATTTGGAGCCATGCCCATAAGACAATAGTTTCTATAGTTACTCTTAATTCAATTTTTAAACACAAGACATGCTGACACTTTATTAGTCTCCTGCTACTTCCTCAATTCGCTGCGTGTTTTTTTTTAGCAACTAGTTGTTCCATCATTTCTTTAAATACCCAAAGGGACACCTCTGACGCATTTGTTCAGGTGATGATATTTTGTTATGTATTTCTCAGTTACTTTTTCCTAGCAGTTCACAATTACATCGATGATTTCTTAACCAAGCCATTACTCAGAGTTTAATCCTCTTCCTAATAAACTTCATGGCAAAAGTCCAATTAGATTTAATGGGAATAAGAACTGGTCTCAAAATTTATCTCCTTATTACAAATTAATTACAATTAATATTTTCTTGGTCAAGTAATTTTGTGCTATTGTGCCTTCAGGACTTATAATACAATACCATCTTTTCATATTAACTTTAAACTCTTGGCAACTGTTTCAGTGTATCCTCATGTTGTCCCTGTTTTTCTCATGTGCGCTAAGCTTGGAATATAGAAGCTTGATTTGGGGGCCATCCAGTTTTCTGTTTCCAGTGCAGTTCATAGTTTACTTTTACTTGCTTAAGTAGCCCACAGTGACTCATTCTCTCTCTAGTGTTGCCCATGTTCATTGGAACAAGACACATTTCTGCTGGCTTCCCATTACATTATCTTCTCAGGTCTTTCTTACTGCCCTTCAATTTACCAAAAGCACTTTTCTTAAGCTCTCTTGACTGATCCTGTGAATGAGATTTTCCTCATAATACTACAGCCTTTCATTAGATGATGTCAAAACTCCTCAAAGACAGCCAAGAAAGAGGTATGGTTCAGTAATATATAAAGTTAATTAAGAAAGTCTAAGTGACTAGTTTCTCAGTGTCATCCACTTATCTAGTTTTCTTATAACTACAAAGCTTTAAGGTTTTTGTATAAGCACAGAAGATGGTCATTCCAGATTAATGTTGCTGCCTGCCAGCTTTTGTACCATCAAGATATATGAATGAGGTGATATGGCAAGACAGGAAAGACACCATTATCTTATCCCCCACTGCTATCATGAACACAGCTAATCAACTGCTAAGGAAACAGAGGGAAAACTGTGTTAAATGAATAAGAGGAGGAACACCCAGACTTTCCCTCTCCTTGGCTCAGAGCCTGGATATGTGGTGAGACTAGTTTTAAATTTCACTCACTTGACTCATAGCCACTTACTACAAGCTCTTATACTGTCTTTCAGATCTATGGTTATTTAAACTGTGAGCCGCAGTTAGAATTTCACAAGGAAATACATTAGAAACAGCATTTAGGAGATGGTTTTTCCATGGATTTTACTCTGGTAGAAACGTGTGCCCACTTAACGCCCATATACATGCAGATTAGATACAGTACACAGACAATAAAGTGACCATTAGTTTATAGCACTATTTTGTTAATAACATCCACAAGCATTTTAATTAAACCATGTTCTGCTCTGAATGATGTCCTATCAGTGCTGCTTGTGGTCTTAATATATGGCAGCACAGCAGTATGTTATTTATCGGTATTATAGCAACCCATACAGATTTCTAGTTGCTGTACATACACAGTGCCTCAGAATGCTTAAAGTCAGTGGAGGAATTGTGGCTTTCAAGAAGAATCTTGAAAACCATAGAACTGACTACAAAATCTGTTAGTTACTCATTCACTGCTCCTGGGTCTTAAACCAGGCTGCACAGGAAGATATTTGCAAAGGCCACCTTTAGCCTAAGGAGCTTATTTGCCTTAGGATATTTCCACAGCCAGTGGGGAGTTGTAAAATCCTTAGCAGTGTCTCAATAGGAGCTCATTGTAGGTGCTCTGAGTGGCCCCAGAGGAAATGCTTTCTATTGATCCTACAGGAAGCTGGGAGGGGAAGTATCCTGAGGCTAAATTTAGTCTTTGTGAATACTCCCCCAGATTATTCTTACATGTGTTTGCAACAGCCATCTCTGATAACCGGCAATATATTCTGGAATGAGAAATGAAAAAGGCAAATAAATACAGCAAAGTTCTCTCCTAGGCTAACACTAGCCCCTCACCTCTTTGTCCAGAGTTCAGGGGGCTTAATCTACGCATGCTCACAGGAGCAATGCTGGCTGCAAAGCAGTGAAGTAGTCATTTATACAGGCACAGCTGCTGCCTAAAGACAGAGGTCTGACAGTGGCTCCTGTGTGATGGCATGTGAGTCTGTTTCAGACTTGTCTGTTCGCTGCTTATTTGTGATCTGCTGAACTCACTTCAAAGCCCATCATCAGTAAATTCTGTTTTTCTAATTTCCTCTTTTCCTTCCATGCTAACTGCTAACCTGATATGTTGGATGAGCTTTTTTACCAAATTTACTAGAGTTATTTTGCTATTTTTTTCCCATTTATTACTGGTATTTTTCTTCTTAATTCTCTCTGTTCCTATTTTCCTCCATTTTTATTCTAACCTCATCTACTCCCATCTGTCTCAATGCCAGTTTCTGATTAATATGTTTCCACATAAATTCAGGTTAGATGCTGACAGTACTTTTTTAGGTTTGACCACAAGACATACACCTGTTCATTTCTGGGGCAGGGAGAGGAAATGAGGTAAAGAACAGGAAAAATACCCAAACAAACGAACAAAAAGAAGGCTTTCTTTGTTGAAGTGGTTCTATTTAGTGAAATTGAATTCTATGTGGTTCGTGTGTCAAGGTTTTGGTAGCAGGGTGCTACAGGGGTGGCTTCTGTGAGAAGCTGCTAGAAGCTTCCTCCATGTTCAATAAAGCCAATGACAATCAGTTCCAAGATGGACTGCAGCTGGCCAAGGCCAAGCTCACAAGTGACAGTGGTAGCACCTCTGAGATAACAGGTTTCAGAAGGGGAAAACACCTGCACAAAAGCAACTTCAGCCAGAGAGGAGAGAGAATATGTGAGAGAAACAGCTCTGCATACACCAGGGTCAGTGAAGGAGGAGGGCAGGAGGTGCTCCAGGTGCCAGAGCAGAGTTTCCCTTCAACCCATGGAAGCTAATGGGGGAGCAGATCTCCACCTGCAGCCCAGGGAGGATCCCACACCAGAGCAGGGGGATGCCTGAAGGAGGCTGTGACCCATGGGAAGCCTGCGCTGGAGCAGGCTCCTGGCACTGCTGGAGGTGGGGGAGGAAGTACAGAACTCAGGAGTAAAGTTGAGCCCAGGAAGAAGGGAGGGCTTAGAGAGAAGGTGGTTTAAGATTTGGTTTTATTTCTCATTATCCTACTCTGATTTGACTGGTAATAAACTAGTTTCCCCAAGCCAAGTCAGTTTTGCCTGTGACAGTAACTGCTGAGTGATATCCATGTCCCTGTTTCAACCCACAAGCCTTCTGTTTTATTTTCTCTCCCCTGTCCAGTTGAGGAGGGGGAAGTGATAGATCGGCTTTGGTGGGCACCTGACATCCAGACAGAGCCAACCCACTACATAAATTGTCTGGTGTCTTGTCTTTAGTATACCCATTTACAGAAGCATTAATCAAGAAAGCTGTCTGTATGGATTTTATCAAGTCTCATAACATTCCTCGTCATGCTGGAAATAAGAATTTGTGCATATAAGTGCCAGAAAAGTTCTACAATGGCAGCAGAGCAACAAAAGTAATTGTGTAAGGTGGAGCTATACAGAGTTCTGTACTTTAAATGCTAGTCACCTAGATTAGTCCTGCTATTTTGTGTGTGCAATAGCTACACGGGTACAGTGTATTTCCTTAAATTTTTAGAAGTCACTATCCTTTTAAAAATATTTTGTAGCTGTAGCTCCATCAAATTAATTTAGAGGTTGCACCAGCCTAATTATACAGACATCTACAGTGATACAGCTAATGTAATACAAAAACTGAGCATAATCCCCCCTTAAATTCTGTGTACCACTGAACAGCTCCTGCCAGGAATTAATTTGCCCTGGTATTAAGACAGTACTGAAACCTGCACATATTTCTGGAGCAGAGCCAAATATTCATTTGTAGTAAAAACTCTAGAAATGTGTTACTACGTGTGTGTTTACCTTAATAAAATTTATGCAAGCAAAGTTATTCAGAAAAGGCAGATATGGCAGATTGAGCCTAAGGGGAGATGGAAAACAAAAATTAGCACCAAGCAAGGACTATTCACATTTGCCTAATAGTGCAATAGAAATTAGTGCCACAGGTGCTAAATTATACCCAAATCCTCCATTCCCTGCAGAGACTTTAAGACCTGAGCAAAAATGTTCTGTGACACTTTTTTATCGTCTACCTGGTGGTTTTGTTCTTTCTTGAAGTTGAGTAATATATCACTATAAATTAGGCGGAGCAAATGACATATAAATCAAGTTAAGTCAGAGGGTTAAAGAGATTAGCAGTTATCAGACCGATCAGCTATCTATAGCCTGACCACTAAGTCTTATGCCATCAGGAGTTAATAACAAGGCTAACAAAACCACCAAAAATGCACATAACTGGCCTTCACCTGAATTACAAGCCTTCCTGCTTCTAGCACAGAAGCAGTGATGTCCGATAAAAACACAACAGCAAATAATTCAGGGAGAAAACCCATGAAGCTGCTCCAACATGTTTTCAAGTCTTATTCTGTGCTTAGGAGGTATAAGAGATGGATACAGCTGTGAAAGCAGATGCTGGTCCCCCCCACTCCTCTCACCAGGTAGTCCAAAACTACCTTCTTAATTAAAACTTGCAAAACTTGATCTAACAAAATTTTCAGTGAACATGGTGCTTAACATGGTAAAAAACCAAGCTATCTGGGTCCCAGTTTCATTTTGGTGCACAGTGCTTCAGCATTTGAAGCCATGCCATCTAGAACTTATGAGAACAGTTGTTATCAGCAAACATTATTGAATAGCAGACAGTTTGGACAAAGATGCTCAGTCTCAACGTGCAGCTGTTTGGTTGCAGAAGGTAAATGACTTGGAGGTGCCAGGAGTGTCAGTACAGAAATAGGAGCAAGCAGTGGGATTAGGCTGCAGTTGGTTTGGGTTTTCAGCACTCATTAAAATGACTGTCTGACAGCACTGTCTAGGTGGAAATATTTTGCAAGCTTTATGCAAACTGTGAATTCATCTTGGAGTAAAATCCCCTTCCTGTATCTTGCTGGGAAAAACACTTTGTTGACAAATATATTCAGATGGAAATAGATTATGCAACCAGTTTTAGAGAGAACGTATGGTCATATCCCTATTTTCTCAATTTATGTTTCTCCACCCTCTGTGGGGATGGTGGTCTGAACTCCTTACACTGTCAGTCTCTCACTGACCTTAACAGAAAATTGCTTGTCTCAAAACACAGCTGAGCAGAGCAGCCAGCTGCCTCTCCTTGAGCCAGTTCCCAAACCGACATTGCAATCCTGCATGCAGCTGCAAGGCAGGCAACTGAGAGTGGGGTCAGTTCTTCAGCCTATTATGCACTAGTTCCACAGGCCGTGGAAGCAAAAGCTTTGCCTCAACAATGATAGTGGTATCTTCTTTCATTGCTTTTAAATTGTTTTCTCCTCTTCCTCCCCCTCAGCTAGCCATGGAGTCTTATGACTGCTTGATCCATTTGAACCCTAAGGCAAAGTTTTCAGCACTGGGCACGCTCCTATCGAGGGAGTTTAGTATGAATTATAAAGTCAGGGCATCCAAATAGTACATCAATTCCCTTCCCGCAGGCTGTCTTCATGAACACTTATTCATCTTGAAATGATGGCAAGCTAAGAAGTCACATAAGCTCTTAAGCTTCCCTGATCTCATGTCACAACTTTTCAAGAACAGCCAAAAGAGAGAAGGAAAATGCTCAGAAAAGCATAAACCCAAAAAACATGGTCAGAAACATTTCTTTTGCTTCAACTGTTATTAAATAAAGAGATCACTCTCTCCACGAGAAAAAGGTAACAATTTCTTCTGCTATATAGCTTATAATAAATTTTGATTCAGTCCGACATTTCTGTTATCAAAAGATTATTGCTGTGGTGTCCTTTTTTTGGCAAAGTAGACAGATAGAAAAGTTCTTTTGCATACATCCTTCTAGTGAGTGTAAAGGAGGAGAAGCAAATAGCAAAGAGATATCCATCCCTCTCCTGTTGTGGGAGGACATGTTGGCTGTTTCTGACAAACAGAGTGTTGTTCTGGTAGAGATATATCTTAAAAATTATTTTTTCCTGTCATTAAGGTTAGCCGTATTGGTAGACTTTACAAAGCACTCTTGTATTTCAAAGATAACCTTACCATATGAATGCTAGCTGTACATCTCCAAAAAGATAAAGCAACACTTTTCTTACATCCTTAAATCATGTCTTCCAGGCCTGCTGGAGATCAGAGGGGTTTGCACAGGGGAGCAACTAAGTGCAAGTAACTCTTAATGTTCTACCTGCTAACTAAAAAATAAACATTGGCAGGCTGGGCTGGAGCTGTGGGCACACAACACTTGCTATACCTCATTTCAGAAGTATAGCATTGATTCCCTCTCTCTTACGCTGTCTGCCACACGTCAGCAAGCAAACAGGAGCATGGGAACAGCTGACCACTTCTGATGCCAAGCACTGTATGCAGTGGACGGTAACAGCCTGTGCTCGCCAGCACTTCTCAAAGAAAAGGAAAAGCCAGTGTTCCTCTCAAGCCTTCTTTGAGGTCAGGGAAAGGAAGCCACTTTCTGTACTCTTTATCCTCATAGGGGGGCTAAGCAGAGGAAGCCAGATTTGGGAAAACATATGAATAAGAGACCATGGCAGGTTGTTCTCTTATACACAGTGCAGCAGTTGCAGGAGTGTTGTCAAAGCCACAACACCAGCACTTCATGCCAAGTTCACGTGGTTTGGGAACCATGGTTTGCCAAGATGGAGGCACTTGCACTCTGATGCTGTTTTGTCCCTTCCCAGGGCACAGCACAGTGGCTGTGACAGCCAAAGAAGCACACATACGGCAGACTTCTTTGTCCTTCTCCTCCCCAAAGTGCTTTCTCCTGCTTGCTGTCATTGCTTACTAGTGGTTTCTAGGGGAAAAGAGCAAAAGGAAGAACAGCAACGGGCAAATGTAACTTGCTATTTCCAGAGATGACACAGCACTGCTGCAGGGACTAGCGGAAACATGCTGGTCATGCTTCTTTCCACAAGGACAGATCAGGGACACACAGAGAAACAATAACTCTTAGGGGTGGGGAGACATCTTGAGTAACTGACATGTCCACCCCAAGTATCCCCTTCCCATGCTGCCCTAGCTCTGGGTCTGTAGAATCCCTGAGCAGCAGGAGGCTGGTAGACAGAACAGACTCCACACATTTCCATTGTTCAGAGGCAGTTTATCCATTGTTTGAGGACCTGCCCAGGTCAAGTTTGATTCTATTTTCAGAATTGCGTAATGACTGTTGATGGCATCAGCCCACGATTGGCAGCAAGCATTGATGAGTGCCCTGAACAACTGGTTTCCAAATGTACAGCCACGTGTCTCCTTTCTGCTCCAAGCGGCTGATAAAGATCCATTGATGGCAGTTTCTGTCTAATATGGTAAATTATTTTGGAGATTACATTCTTTTATGCAATCTCCTTATGTATGGACTGAGGAAACCATCTAAACAGCAGAATTTGAACAGCAAAATAGCAGTGGTTCTGGAGCTCAACACAGGCATTGACATCTTGAAAGTTTTTTCTGAATATTCAAAGCTACTATAAAGCAAATAGAAATAAAATTCACCCTCTTTAAAATATAAACAAGAAACTTAAGAGTTGTACTTTACCAAAGAATTCTGTGCAATAATCTGCTACCTGGATTATCCACTAGCTCACCAGCAGTTCAGTGAATGAAATAGGTTACTAAGCAACTGAGTTTTAATTCAAAGTTAAACTAAACCAAAACTGAAAGAAAAGCTCCGAAACCTATAGTCTAGAGATTGCAAATGGGTTGTTCCTGAAGCAGGTTGCTTTTCCTAACCAACCATCACCTGGTGACACACACTGTCTGACAATTTTTGCATGCTGATTTATGAAACTGTACCGTGCTACTTTGTTCAGTCTCCTCAAGTGCTGCATCAGCGGCTCCTGCTGGAAGTGTATTGCTTGTTCTCCTGAGGAAGAGTACATTCATTCATTAATTGCTCACTCCACATAACTCATGCTTGTAGTAGAGAAAGACAGAGGGAATGCTTTAAATTTTGACAGCAGAGAGAGGAGAATGTAAAAGAAAAGATAGAGAAGAGAAAAGAAACAAGAGTAGCAGAATGGATGGAAAATGAGGAGAGGCTCTTTTGTACTTTCCATTCATATTTATTACTGTCTGCTCTGTTCCCTTCTTTATCTTCCTTTGCTATATCATGTGCCATACTGGAAGCTATGAGAACATTGTGCTCAGATAAAATGGCAAGAAGCCAGCACATGCAGGACTTGAAAATACCAGAGAGGTTAACCATGTTTATGGGTGGATGCTGCTTGTAGTAATGTGACAGTATCTCAAAAAGTTTCATACTTACAGAGGAAAAGTCAAAATCAGGAGAGGGTCTGTCCTGCCTTTACTTCTGAGCATGAGGTAGAGAGGGCTCATAGATTTACAAAACTCAGTAAGTGGTGGGCATTTTTCACTGCTTTTAGATGAGATTTGAATTGGTTCTGAAGAGAGCTGAGAAAAACACTGGAGAAAAAAAATCCACCAGCATTTGCTCAAACTTTTTTATAAATTCATTTCAGCTATGTTCACTTCCTTCTATGTTTGTCCTTCATATACATTCTAATGAACAAATTTGCTGGTGATAAGACTCACAGAATCTGAAATCATTATGCAAATTATCTAGTGAAGGATTTGGAATAATGCATTAGTAAAGACTGGATTCTTAAAGATAGAAACAGCTAAGGAAATTTCACCTCTGCCCTGTCACTACACTAGTTATAAACAAAAGGGCTCATATCTTGTTTGTTTTTCTATTAAAAAATCTGTAATTCTGAAATTAGCATTAAAATGTTTTTCATGCTGGACTTTATCAGCCTTTCAAATGGAAAACACAGCCTAAGCATGAATATTTTATGAAAAACTTGTATTTTCCTTTTTTCTGTTTGCATTTTTCCCTTAAAATGCAAAATATTGGTTGATGTGTATTTCCTTGGCAGGCAGATCAAAGCCAAAATTGAGGAAAAAAGTTTAAAGCTCCTGACATTGGTTCTATTTACAATGAAATACTGCAGACAGAACACACCCAAACACAAAAGTGCATTTGAACTTTTCTTCTCTTAAGCCCTGTGGAATAGCTTAGAAATACAAGGTAGAGAGAATGTCCAAAAAGAGGGAAAGTAAGGATGAAAAAAAAAAACAAACAAAGGGAAGACATACTTCATGTTGTTTCATGGGGGAAAACCAGTAATGACATATAGATCATCTGACTAGATTCAGTCAACTAAGAAAATGAGACTTTCCCGTGTTTATTACTGAATTACTGAATGCAAGTAGCGCTGTTACTACAGTGGCTGATGTTAGCCCTGCTGAGCTCTCTGGCTCTGTTGCTCAGTGCTATTGCTGCACACACCAGCGCTGAGCTTCCTGCTTTGCTGTCTTGAGCCCAGCAAGTGAATCTTTTGTGTGTCTCAGTGGTGCAATATATGCAACCAAATTCATCATACTTTTGACAGACCCTTTCAGACCTTTCTGGAAAGCTGGTAACCCACAGTGTGCAGATACATACTTTACTGAAATTGCTAAAACAAGTGATCTTTGTGAGGCAGACACAAAGAAAAAAAAGATAAAAAAATCAATTGTTTTAAAGCATTTTGCTGTTGTCACACTGAGAAACACAGAAACATGGGATATTTCATGAAGCTGACTTTCTGCTCAAAGATATCTTTTCTATTAACAATTTTCTTTAAACTATATCTGCTATTTTTATAATATCCTTATAGCAATCCTCCTCCTTCCGCTAGCTGTGTTGTTTTCCATGATAAACAGTAAGTTGCCTGTCTAGATCTCTTCATTCACTGTGACATCGGGTACTTAAGCCTAAGGCATCAATGTCTTTCAAAAGGCTGCATAGGGTGGCAACACTTTGGTTCTGAAGATGAAACGCATCAAGGCACCAAATTCTGAATTTCAACTATTTCTTGACCTGTACTGACAATTTGCACTCTTTTTCCTTCCACTCCTATGAGGCAGACATTCGGTTATCCAAATATTTATTCTGTACACAAATATAACTTAGTTGCAAAAATAACTGAATGTGAACAGCAGACCTTATTTGAAACTGCTCTGTTCCATAGGTGACTCATTGCCTTCAGTAAGGATACTTAAATGAAGCTGAGCTATTTGTGTTGCAGGCAGTGGCTGCAGAACAGTATCATTTGGAAGTCATCAGGCAGCTGAGCTTTCTTAGTGCTCTTCTGCACATGCCCCAGCGGATATTATGATTTTTAAAGTCACTAATACTGGTTATTGGAATTTTGAAGGAAGAGTTTTTCTCTGCTTCTGCAAACTTTTTGCTTTTTCTTCCGTGCTCAAGTCATGGTTTTCCTTCTCCCCATTTCAACTGTCTTTTGCCAGGTTCCCCTTTTAATACATTCATCTAATAACAAAGCACATGCAATATAAATATTTTTTATTTATAAAATAATAGAGTCATAGAAGAGTTTGGGTTGGAAGGGACTTTCAAAGCTCATCCAGTACAACCCCCTTGCAACAAGCAGGGACACCTTCAACTAGATCAGGTTGCCCAGAACCACATCCAGCCTGGCCTTGAATATCTCCAGGGATGGCACATATACCACCTTTCTGGGCAACCTGCTCCAGTATCTTACCACCCTCATTGTGAAAAATTTTTTCCTTACATTCAGCCTGAATATCTCCTTTTTTAGTTTAAAACCATCATCCCTTGTCCTATCGCAACAGGACCTGCTAAAAAGTCTTTCCCCATCTTTCTTCTAGGCCCCTTTTTAGAACTGAAAGGCTGCAATAAGGTCTCCCTGGAGTCTTCTCCAGGCTGAACAACCCCAACTCTCTCAGCTTTTTCTCGTAGGAGAGGTGCTTCATCCCTCTGATAATTTTTGTGGCCCTAATAATTATATGTAACATCTATACAACTGCCAAGTAAGGAATAGAGGGTAAGGAAAAGTGTAAAGATAAGATACCTCTTACGAAGTCCCCTAAAACAGAGATTATGTTATTTATTCTCAGAGTGGTAGCAATAAGGAAGTTCACTGACTTTGACACAGAAGGATGCAGTCCAATTAGCCTCAGTGGGCCAGTACAGGGGGATTTTCACAGGAAGACATTCTAAAATGACATCTAGAAATTGACAGCACTGTATTTCAATGTTGATTAGAATAATTAGTTTATACCTCTTATAACACTATCTCAAGAAATTTAAATGCCATATGCTATGAAACTGAACAAATAGTTTGGCAAGGATCTGGAGGAATGCTTCTACGTGCAGCAACCCCTAAATAAAGTAAAGGAATTAAGTTATCCGAGTCTGATCAGAAGCCCTGCTACTTTAAGAGATTTACATGTGAATGTTTATTTCTAGACTTTGCTTCTAAACTATAAAACATGTCCCTAAAGTAACTTTACACCAAAACACAGACTAGGTCCAAAAGGAATATTGGCAAACACCATTGCAATGTCAAGACCCTTCAGGTTTCTTTTAAGAGTAAACAGTTCCACACAGCTAGAACTGCTGAAAGAATAAATTATGCCTACTCATGTTTTATCTCTCCAATAAATCTCTTACTGAGAATAATAAAATATTGGATAACAATGGTTTATAATATCAGGAGTTTTGAAAGCATTCAAAGAATGGCACTCCAGAAAAGCCCCTCTTGACTTTTTACACGAAGAACCATTTTGGAAAGATATTGGAATATCATTTAGATATATTTTGATATTCTGCATTTCTATTTCAAAATATTGAAGTGGCCATTAAGTTCTGAAAGGATGCAAATCAAAACTTGCAGGTTTTCTTCCTCACAATTTGATGATGAACACCACCAGAAGTGTGATCTTTACAAGTTCAGCACAAGTATATAGAGTATAAAATCAAAATTTAGGTTCATAGACAGAGAAAAATTATTATATAACCATAGAGATAGCATGCACTGAATTAATTGATTTTTGTTTTGTTGTTGTTGTTGCTGCTGTTATTTAATCAGGAGAAATGTAACTCCATTAAAAAATCATGAAACATACCTAGAAGAAAAAACGGACATGAATTCAAGTCTTGAATATGCCCTTCCTGCATATTTTAGAGGTCAGCAGTCAGAGTCCATCTTAGATCGGAGGTAAATACATTTTATGATGCAAAATTATCAGAAATGATTGGCACCTCCACTTAGTGTACTGAAGAGGGGAATGCAGCTCCCATGCTTTGGCTTTCTAGTAAACATACCATCATGGGCTGGAGCAGCACAGCCTATGAGCAGCAGGGCAAAAAACAAGTGTGCAGTTAGATACAAATGCTGATCATGGAAGTCATCTTGTCTTGTTACAGAGAAGCACCATGCCATGGGGAGCCTTCTGTAGTTGCATATTTCTGTACTAACCTAAACAATGTGCCCTCCAGCAGCCACTGCAGAAACCCACTCTTTTGGTAGGATGAGTTCCTGTATAACTACAGGAAGACTTCTGTTCCATTAGAGCCATGAGAATAGTTGTCTGCCATATGTATTTTATATAAGTGCTTATTTTAATTAAGGTTTAATCTCCTCAATCTCTGCACTAATCCTTGGTTCTTTTTCATAATATTCTACAGACCACTCCAGGGTACTTTCTGGCATTGAAAAATCCTTAATTTTGCTGGGTTTCATCTGGCTTGATAGGCTTCTGTGCATCCATCTTCATCTTTTATTTTCTGACAGAAGCCTAGTAAATACGTGAGGCAGAAAAAAACACTAGTGTTTGAACATTAATTGAATGGGAATAGCAATTTGTGGGTTTGAGGAACAGCAAAGGTGCCACTAGGGTGTGTAAGTGGGAAGCTGGCACAGTAGCTTTTGCCAGCATTTGCATCAACGTGGGAGTACAGCAATATGGTAGCTGTTAACATTGCACTCAGTAAATATCTCATCATATGTGAAGATATGACTAGCCTTTTGGAGGAAGAAGCTGAGTATTCTTTGCATCCACAGAGGGATTTTATGTATAATCCCAGCAAATATCAACAGGCCTTAATAGGTGCTTAAATACTGTATACATAAAATTGCTTTATTGAAATCTAGTATATAGGGAAATAGTGACATAATAGTGAAATAATTCACACACTGAATTATCCAGAGAAAAACAGTGTAATGCTCAACATGGAACTTATTCTCAACTGGCTCAAACCTAAAGGAAAAACACACAGACCTGCTGTAGTCAAGTACGTGTGACAATTTTTGTTACTATGAGACTTGGTTTCTGTGTGCTATGTGTTTGTGCATCCATAAAAGCACTTATTTACAACATTTTTCTTTCTGTTACAAACAGGAATGGTGTTAAAATTATTGGTTTAGGAACAAGGAAATTATTTCTGCTTCACATGAATTTGATGCGCTTTGTAACTATTGGAGTTAAACAACAAAGACAATATTGTAGATAAAAATGGCACTAGATCTCAGTGGGAAATGTTTATACAAGTATTTTTTTGCTATGAGTTTTTCCCTTGTGGATCTCTTACAATCCTTACAGAAAGATTCACTACATTCTTCTATTAGGAAAAAAATATCTGGTGGTGGATTTCTGTCTTCTAGTCATGCTCTGTTTTCATTTTACCATAACATTTCTCTCTGTGAGGAATGTGCCTGCCCTTCTTCATTTTCTGTGCCTTGGTCCACCACTGTTACTCTCCTGAGTTTCATCCCTAAAACAACTACTGATTTTGAATAATTCCTAGAGCCCAATGCTCTATACTTATGCCAGATATGTTCCCTTAGAAGAAAGTTCTCTACAATAAAAATGTGTCATGACACCAACAACTGAAACATCACCATTTGGAAGAGCCAAAATCACTGAGATTTTCAAGAAGTTTTGTCTGTGAAGCTTCAAAAAGGTTGATTTGCAGACACAAATAGCAACACAGAACTGGAGCAAACTCAAAATATATACTATGACAGCTGGCTCAATCCTTTAGTTCATTTCATTGAAAATGAACACACTAGATTTAATAAGCTGATGTAAATTGTTATTTATTTTCAAGACCTATGAAAATTCACCAAGTTAATAAATTCCTCATTCTTATTTCTACCTACACTGTCCACTAGTATCTTGCTGCTAGCATGTACATGAACTGCAGAGTAAGCGTGGTTTTTAACACCAGGAAATTCTGAAACAAACGCCACAAAATGACTTGTCAAGCCAGTAATAAAACTTCCTGGCTATGCAGGTAAAGAAAAATTTTCATTCAATATTAATGGCTCTTTTCCACTCTCCAAACCAGCTTCCAAAATGAAGATTCTACCCACAAACCATCACCTATGGTTTTATTTTTACATTCACAAATCATATACTGTCTTTTATGAAAGAATTTAGGAATATAAGGTAGTGGAGGAAAAAATTACAGTACTGAATGACAGCACTGTTTCAAATTAAAATGACTTATTGAAGTGCTTTGGCTACTACGATGGCCAAAAATGCTCTTATATACATAGAATCATAGAATCATGGAGTGGTTGGGGTTGGAAAGGACCTTAAGATCATCTAGTTCCAACCCTGCTGCCATGGGCAGGAACACCTCACACTAGACCACGTCACCCAAGGCTCTGTCCAGCGGGGCCTTGAACATGCCAGGGATGGAGCATTCACAGCTTCTTTGGGCAAACTGTTCCAGTGCCTCACCACCCTCACAGTAAAGAACTTCCTCCTTACAGGTTTTAGATTTTCACATGCAAATACAAGAAGGGCCATTTATACTTTTTCACTGAAAAGTTAGTGATTTGTACGTTCCCTGGTAACATACTTTCAATAACCCTCATTAATATAGCTATTCGCATTCACAGTTATTGTGACAATCATAAAAAAGGAAGATAATTTTTTCACCCCATGTCTTAAGCCTAAAAGCTTGAAATATATCTGTAGAGAAATGTCAACCTGTACAATTCCTTCACACCAAAACCAAATCACAAAATTGCACCTGAAGTGAAGATCCTGAAATTTTGCTCCAGAAAGTGAGATATCAGCAGACTGATTTCAGCAGCAGGCAGCCAACAAAGACTATAGCAGATGTAGGTATGACTTTTTCTTCTCAGCCCACTGCCTGAGAGGAATGGAGAGTTCATGGGACAGGCCAGCCCCAGGAAGAACAGAGGAGTGAGGAGCCCGACCACCCTGCAAAGCCATCACTTCTCTTCCAGCTGGAGACCAAGGCCACCTCACTGGTATTTGCCAAAGTTAGAAAAGCCTCCTGCAGCCATCAC
Source organism: Psittacus erithacus (assembly GCA_009867235.2). Taxonomy (NCBI): domain Eukaryota; kingdom Metazoa; phylum Chordata; class Aves; order Psittaciformes; family Psittacidae; genus Psittacus; species Psittacus erithacus. The sequence continues at coordinate 93,579 of WYDI02032248.1, forward strand.
CAGCCAGGCTGGATAGCAAAGCTGAGGGATGAATCTACTTGTTCTTTCCTAGGGTTTCCAGTGTCCTAATGATATGGGAGAGCCCCATTAGCCTGAATGCTTATGCTCACATATTGCTCAGAGATGGCTGAGATGTATCATTATATCTGCTGTTGCCAGATCTGATTTCTCCTTGAGCACATGCTTCTTAGTGAGTTAAGTCTGGCTCATAGCCAGTCCATGGAGAGTGATCTTATCCTGTATATGGGGTTGTATGTTTTGTGCATTTGGTAATGACAGAATAAGGCTTAAGCCAAGGCTGTACTAGCCAGCTGTCTCCAGCACACCTTCCAAGTGCCAATCAAGTCTTAGAAGAAATGTCAATAGGGAAATACTGTAAAATACTATTTTGTATATAAAGTACTCTGCCATGATATATACATTGGTATTTTGGACAAGTTTTCTTAATCAATCAGTAAACAATCTTGTATCAGAATAAGGGCAGCTGGAACTTAATGCCGTATGTAACTAGCTTTCCAATAGTAATTAAAATTAAACCAGAAACCAACCCAAGCATGCTGATCCATGTGCAATTCAGGAAAATGGAATGTTATATGCATGAATTTGACACAAAGTGTAGAAAGTTTTGAAAAATTTATAAAGCCAAGTACTCTTCTTTTTGCAGTGAACCACTACTTGGTGGGTTTTACAATCCTAAGGGGACTTAGGTTTTGCTGAAGCAAACCTCCTTCAGCTGTACAGTAAAAGCACTTATTTCTCAAACCATGTGCTAAAATAAATAGTCTGACATCCCACTCAGTAGGATAGATCATTCTAGACATATATAAATAAATAAAACTCCACTCAGAGAAGAAGCAACAAACAAACAAGGAAACCTTTATCCTTGAGCATCTGGAGTCCAAATGCATTCAAATCCAAGAGAATAAATCATATCTGAGCTTTGTCACATGCTAAAGAACTGGTCTAAGCATCTCTTAAGAAAAGGATGCCATCTCTTACATCTTATTCCCATCTTACATGCATGTATTCCTCTCCTCAAAAAATAAATTCAAAAATTTATAGCTTGCGTGGAAGCAGCCATAACCTTTTGAACAGATGGGAAACCTGATGGACTGAGGTGCAGTGAGTCCCTTACTTGTTAATTTCAGGAAGGGAAACATTTAATTTTGAAAGCTGTTTTCAGACAGCTTTCATGGCTTAGAAGAAGATCAGCAATGTAGAATAATATGATTTTATATTACTAAACTCTGGAGACGTGGGAACCAGACAGAAATACTTGATATAAACAGAATAAAAATTTAAAGAAAAATGCATATCAGATTTACACATATGACATGGCTATTCCCACTCAAATTTCTCAGTCATTGAATACTCATGATTGCATCAAGCCTTTAATTCCATAATAAATTCTCCTACTGCCCCCCACAGCATCACTATTCCCTACTTTCTGCACATGTGAGCTTTTCACTGAATCTCATTTCCCTGCAAGCAATGGGTCATATTCTTCCAAGCCCTTCCATCATTTGTCTCCTCTATTTGCCACATGCTTCCCCTAGTTGCTCAGCTCTTTGCTAGCTCCCATTCCTCCCTCCTTCCAGTCTCCCTCTACACCAGGAGTGCCCTACCTCATGCACTGGGTGACTGGCTGGAATCCTTGATTGAGGAATCGCCCCCACTCACACTGGAGATGGCAACTTCCCTGTGGGCTCTTCTCCTTGCAGAGAGTTCTGCACTATCCTTCTGGTGCTCCTCCCCCAGCTCCTGCCAGTCTTCTCATCTGAGGGCAGAGAAGAAAGGTTTTGTTGAAAGTTGTGTTGGGGCCCCATGAGGGGAATGGTCCTGCCCACTCTGGACACTAGCCAAACACGAAGGACACCTGACATGAAGGGTAATGCGACTAGTCCCATCCCAAAGTCAGGTGGGTGTGAGCTTTGAGATCTGAAGACAGCCTGCCTCCCAAAACCCATTTACAGCCAGCACTCCTGATGACCTCCCTCTCAGTGCGTATACTCTTCAGTTACCAGAACCGGGGAGGGTGACTGCCAAACCAGGCTTCCCCTCCCGCCACTGTCATTGTATTTGCATGGCAAGGAGATGATCAGGCTGCCTTTGTGGGGCCCTTTGGCAGGAGCCCAATAGCATTTCTGTGCCACTGCTCACATTGTACTGCAGGAGGAGAGACACAGGCTTGTCCACAGTGCTCCTAACAGCACTGGAAGAAATCCATGATCAACCAGCATCAAATAGGCTGGGGCTGAGCTACTGTCTGTACACCAGCTACTGTCTGTTTCCTAATTTCCTGTGTCTTGTAGGAATATGGAATTTTGCCAGCATCAGAGAAACAAAACAAGGGAATATGGTGGGACTGTGATAAATATTTTTACCCAGAATCTGATGCTATAAAATTGTCTTTAATAATCCATTGTTTCTAAAGACACAAGCTGAACAGTGCTTAACATTTCTCAGGACCATGCCAGGATGCTACAGAGGTAGCAGAATGAGATAAATGATGCAGAAAATACATAACGTTTGAGAAGAGGAAAAGAGGGTTACTAGTGAGAGAGAAAAATTATTTTAAAACCAGAAAAGACCATCTCAAAAAATCCTCTCTCTACCCTACAAATATTCAAAAGCATAAAAGATGTTATCAACTCTCTACTCCCTCCTGTCTAATCTCTCTTTGACAGGGAGAATAATCCTAGAAAACATAAAGAAAAGATCTTTCATCTGCCTGGAAATTCTAATACCCTACTGCTAGGCACTATAAATGAGCTACCAGACATTACACTGACTTTGTGCAGATTTGAGTAACCACATAAACTTCAAGGCCTGAGAACAGAAGAAATAGATCAGGAAAAAAACAAGGTTGGTCCTTTCCAACCTTTGAGATCTCTAGACTTGAAAAATTTCCCCTGTACTTCCTGAACTTAATGCATGGACTTGAAACCCTCTGGCCTTCCTTGTTGAGTATTCTGCCTTCTACAGCTGTAACATAGGTACTGGTCTAGTCTTCTGCAAATAATGGACATCAAACTTCCTTTGGGCCCCACCACGTACAGACCAAGAGTTAATGTTGCTTCTACAGTATACTCTGGGAAAATTCCAGTAGCTTTAACGGAAGATGGTGTATGTGTGATAACCTCAAATTGTGGTGGTTTTGGTTTTAGTTTTGTTTGGTTTTTTTTTTTTCAGTTCCTCTGTCATCAATCAGGCAGAGTTCCTATGAGGAAAACCATTCTCGAATGTAGAACCTGAAATCTAGAAAAGCATTAAGTGTGCAAGCAGGACCTCCATCTGCTCTCCTTTTCCGGTACCACAACAGAGACAGCAGAGGGCTGAAGCACACGTGCTAACATATGGTAAGATAGTGCTTTAGTTGTCTGTAAAACAGAACATGGAATTTCATAAACAACCCCTTTTCCACAAAGGCAGGATTCTTCTGCTGACTTCCCCATTGCTGCAGTGATCAGCTGATCAAACTCTTTGGAGTACAGTGTATATTATCTTTATTCCACTGTCTTCAATGAAGCTAAACAAACTTACACCCACCGAGAAACTACACACTATTGCATTAATGTACTACTGCAGCAAGGAATATAGTTACAAAATTGCAATGCAAATATGGGTATGAAAAGAAAAAGAATCTTTCTCTTTCCTAAAAGCTGTTATCCCATCAGATTTCTACAGGCTACAGACTTGATTCTCTCTACCTTTCCTCTGAAATGAACATTGTTTTAAACAAATCCAACCTTCAGAATTCCTTTTCCTATCCCAAATCAGTTCCTCCTTCCTGTTTTTTTAATTTTTAACAAGGAATTAAATATGTATTCTGATCAAAAAATAAATTTCCTTTTGAATTACCCAAATGTTAAAACTACAGTTCTGTGTAGATGGTGCTCGGAAGAACAGAGCCATCTACAGAAATCTTTTTGATAATGGTGTCCTTTTTTCAAATCCAAACATTTCCTTGATGTAGAATACAAATTGAGCTCTAGTGTCTAAGTCAGCTAGGATTTCAAAGTTGGTCTTTATACTTTGCCATTAATTAATTCCGTCCAAGAAATTCAAACAAAGATACAAACAAAAAAGTGCTCTAAATACGTTACATAAGGCATTCAGAATATTCCAATTCATTCCCCTCCAGGAACACAGCAGAGTCAAAGAATAGTGTACACAGCATCTTTAGACTGTATAAAAAGCACTAGAAACTGTAAGAATAGTTTAAAACCCATTTATTTAAAGCTCTCCATTATAAAAGCTATTGTAAAGTATTTGCTAATCAATCTACACTTCTGAGTTCTAAACAATTGCAGGCTTAATGAAGTGTACTTTTCTTCACTTTCAGATGCAGGAACAAAGAGTTTCCTATTAAAAGGGAGAAAATGAAAGCACAAGGCAGATGATGTCTTCCAAAAATTACTGGAGCTTCTATGTGATTTAAATATTGAATAGAAAGTCAGAAACTCTTACTTTGGATCTGTTATTTAGGGGGAAAAAAGATCTGAGAAAGAGACCTCCTTTTCCAATACACCCCATGTACAGCTTTAAATCAGGTAGGATGAGTGTTCTCTCTGATATGGTGAGGGAAGCCTCCCAAAATCTGGCAGGGGAAACTCATAAGATTTACTAATTTATTTCTTTTTTTCAAATCTCATTTTGTTGCAACTATCACAATATAACTAAAACAGGAGAGAATTGGGGTCAGTGGTCAGTCAGTATAGAGAGATCTTTCAAGCTGAGTAATCAAAAGTGTTTTTTGTTGGGGAGTGACACAGCATGGAGTAAGAACACAGCACGTATGCCTATTCAGCCTGAAAATAAATTATTTTTCTTTTTCTCAAGATTTTCTTAGTTGAACTTGTATAGAAACAGAAGGGACATTTATCCTCTAACACCTTTGGCATAAAACTTAGTAGTATTCATTCACCTGAAAAACAGATCTGGTAAAGAGGGGAAGAGGGAGAGTCACACATGCTTTATCACACCAAAAAAAAAAGCGAAAAATAGACTTTGCTTTTTTCCCCACTACCCCACAATTCACATGTGCCATCTCTCTCCTGTAGCGTTGACAATCTTTTATAAGAAGCCACAGAACAAAGCTGATATCAGGCAGTGCTACAAGTACTATTAACTTCTGTGACATTTCCCAAGCCCATTATCGGCTACTTTTAGCTCTTTATTCTTTAGAACCCAACTCATGAGAAGTAATTTCAGGCAGCTCCATATTTGTGCTAGGATATTATAATCATTGCTTTTGTGCAGCCTGTTAGATTATTTCCTTGCCATTTTATTTACTATGCAGTAAGACCTAGGAAAAAGGAAAATTCTACCTCAAACTGTATAATTTATATGACTTAATTTCAAACACTTGGTTGCAAATATGCAGCACAAGAAAGGAGGCATTTGAAATTCTTTTGGCTTTTTATTTAGAGGTAGACCTATAATAATGGTCAATCTTAACAAGGTTTTAGGTTAGACTGTCTTGTAGCATTTCTTGTGACTTTTTCAGAAGATACAATTCCTATAAGGGTAACAATAACTCCAGTGCCTATATGGGCATAGAGGAACATGTATCTTTCTATTTTTATTTTGTCATGTTTTTGATAACTAATTCCTGATTCAGCCTTTCTATTCCACTTGAAAATTGAAGATGCAACCAAAACCATACTGTGACACATGCCTGAATGTATTGCCCCCTTCACTTAAATATAACAAAGGAATATTGAAGGAAGCCGATACCTGCATTTGCATAACATCTATCTGGATAGATTTGTGGTCTCTTATTCGAGAATCTGGATTTTCTTTGAGGCGTGTGGCTTGGATCTGACACATTATAAACCCTTTTGCTATTTAATTGCAAAACTTAATCTCATAAATAAATACAAAAATCTCTGCTACTTCTGCCTCTCACAGTCTAAATATCACAGTCATGTTATATCTTTGCATATGCTTTGTACTTGATAAAGAAAAGAAGCTCTCTTGGCTTATTGTCTGGAAATTTGATATGGCGTCTCTATTTATTGGTGGAAAAGGAAAAATTACTTCAGTAAATATAACTAATAACCATGAGAATTTTGTGAAGGATAAACAAAACCACCTGTTAGTAGGTGAAATCAATGAAATGTTGGGACATGATGAAGTAAGAGTTGCACACCAAGTTAGAAGCAAGCTAAAGAGTGCTCATTAAACCACAGTGGCTTTTGATATTAACATGGTTTTCAGAGGAATTAAGAAATTCCACTTTTTTAAGGAAACAAAATCCATCTGATCATAGAATCATAGAATAGTTAGGATTGGAAAGGACCTTAAGATCATCTAGTTCCAATCCTCTGTCATGGGCAGGGACAACTCCCACTGAACCATGTCACCCAAGGCTCTCTCCAACCTGGCCTTGAATGCCGCCAGTAATGGAGCATTCACAACTTCCCTGGGCAACCCATTCCAGTGCCTCACCACCCTTACAGTAAAGAACTTCCTCCTTAT
>WYDI02032249.1:16657-52485 GCA_009867235.2 Psittacus erithacus
ATTTTGTACCAGCTGGCAGCTTTTCTGCAGGGTAAGATAAAGAAAAGTAGCACAAGATTTGTCGAAGGAGTTTTGTAATGCTTCTCATCTTGTTGTACTATGGCAGTAAGTGTTGTCAAGGAGTGCTTTCACCAAGAAGTTAAATTACAGTCATCATGAAGAACAAGGCTGTGCTACTGTCATCAGGACTACTGATGGCATAATATAATGATGCATGCAACGAAAATTTGAAAGGCAGGATAGATCTGCCATCAAAGGATGCTTTTTCTTGTATGGATAACATTTTTCCCCTCACTTTTCTTATAAAAAGAATTTTTAATTGAAAACAAACAAACAAACCTCAGACATAGCAGATAAAGGAATTTTTAAGGTAGCCCATAAGAAAAAATATCCCAAAAGCACTTGTCTTTTTTTGCGGGGTAACTTGAAGATATGAATTATGGTGGATATCTCCAAAAAAAGTAGCAGCCAAATCCTTTCTCAAGGAACTGTGTATGCTTAGGTTTCTCTGCCCTAGACGTGTGCTAGACACACTTCTATTTTCATTGCTGAAGCACTGTTGCTCTGAACAGTACTTGGTAAGATTTCAGAAATGCTGTAGTTGAGCAGAGTGGCATTTAGAAGGCAGGTATAATGTAAAACAATTTCATTAAAAGCAGGTTACATCAGGACCCAAACAGAAAGATAATTTTTCCTGGAATGATTGAAAATCGATATGTATGATCTGTTTTGCCATCAGCTTATACAAAGAATGTGGCTCAACCAGACCTTAAAATTGTGCCCCAAATAGTATTCAGAAACCCACATTGCTCAGATAAGTGCGAAATCAGCTGATGTTCATTCCTAATCCTCAGTCAATGTCACCATAAAGAAGTCTACCTTTACAATTTTTTTATTAGAAAATTCCTTCTTTTATGCATTCTCGCGGATGAGCATGCATTAATGCTTACCTTATTTCATTTATATATAATTGAAATTTTAGGTAACTTCAAATGGTATTAAAAAGTAGAGGGAAGTGCTGCTGCTTTTAGGAAGTTACTTACAGTAGACAATAAATCCATTTTCAGCCTTTTGGAATACACATGTCCTTCCTGAAAACATGAAAATTATGCTTTCATAGGACAAATCACCTGATTGTTTCCCCAATGAATCAGAAAGTAGATGTTTCTCTTGTGCCAAAAAAAAAAAGTACTTGAAATGGGACACATCAGGCATAATTATTTCTTCTTGCCTTTTTTATTCCCTTTTTCCTCATTATTCCATCAGGTTAATGTTCTTCAAGTGAAATTTTGAAGAAGTTGAAAAAAGAAACTGGTGAGGTTAACTTGGTTTTATCTGACTTGCTACCTATTATACATAATAGGTATGTAGGAATAATTATATATAATCTATATAAAAATACCTGTTTAAAAACCAAACTAGTTTTCACATCAGATTTTTTTTTTATTTTCTTTCCATGGGCAGCATTGACCTTTGTCCCCTGCTTCTAAAAAAAATGTTTGCTCTAAAAAATATGTTAGCCATCCAGTGTTTTATTTGCACTCTATTCAGGAGCTTGCATAAATATTCAAGATATACAGAGAAAGAAGGGAGCAAAATGCCTGATATTCTACTTTACGTTACTGGGATTCCTGGCAGGATTGAGAAAAACCCTTAGTCAGTCTTGGTTTGCACACTTTTATGGACAACTGTTGGCAAAACACGCAAATCCTGGAGGCTGGACCTTTTCTTCTTTCATCTGCACTCTTTCAGTATATGAGTTTTCTTTATTGTATACCACCTACCTAAGCAGTGCTCTGCCCTTCAGCTACCCTTACCCCATACGCTTTCCCTGACTCTGTTCTGTTACTAGCCGGCTTCTTATAACTCCCCAGCCAGCTAGTCTTTCCTAGTCCTTGTTTATGAGAGGGCAATATGTGTAAAATGCTTTCAGTTTGCCAGCTCAACAGTGCTATGCAAGTGATAACACTTACTCCATTGCTTATCAGACTAATGAATATTTAGATAAATAAGACTTTCTCCAGGCAGCCAGCTTCAGTGTGTGCAGGAATGCTAATTGCAAGGTGGGTGATATAAAGACTAGGTACTTTGAGCAGCCAAGCAGGTACCAAGGAGGAAAGCCAACCTCTTTGAGCTGACGACCTTCACATCTCACTGCTGATAGAGACCCACAAGTCACAGCACATAACAAACTACCTATACCTATACAAATCACTTGAGGTTTCTCTTGGTTTTCTGAAGAAACAGTGCTTACACAGTCACACTTTCTCTGTTTTTACCAAGCATGTAATAGCTACTTTGGCATTTACTTTTGATAATGGACTGTCCCATTTCACATGTTACTAGCTATCAGCCAGCACTCAGGCCAAAAGTCCCTCAAAATGGGGATAGCTTAGAGGTTTAATTTCATGTAATATAACTCATTTCTAGGCACTGCAAGTGAAGAAACAGAAGAGGCTGTACATGTCAGGGAAGAAATCCACTGAAGTTTGCAGGAATGTCTTCCTTATCTTTAAAGACCCTTTGTATTAATCCTTTGAGTTTTACAGCAAGTTTCTCATTGTTTTTCCATTTGCATTACATCCTAGTCCAAATGAGTACCAAAGCTGAGATCTTCAAAGGATACAAAGAAATTTAGGATCAGAAATGTCCCTGAAGGTTGATGGCATTTTCCTATTGCTCTCAAGCTACTTCTAAACATGCCTGTTCAACAGTTCTATGAGTTTGGTTTTTTTTTAATTGTATGCCCTTTCTTTTTGCTCTCTTTTGAACTGCAAATCAAAAGAAGCCAATTTTCTACTCTTGTAGCTTGCAGAAAACTTATTCAGCCCAAACTATATGCAAAATTTAACCACAATTCAGCATGGAATTTAAATACTATAATAAAAATAAAAGGGAGCAATAATCTATCGCTAACATTAAAAAGCATTAGCTTTATCAGACTTTGAATATAGAAAATCTTCCAGGATCAGTTAATACTAATACATTTTTTACACTCTGCCGGAAGTACATGATCTCCTCTCTAGACACTTTTTCTCAGAAAGCAACTGACAATTTGTAATACTTACTGAATTTAAAAGTTAATTGCTATCTAACTGAAGTAGCTTATTATACAAGTACTGGGACTATGCCTGTCTGCCAATCAAATACACTAAAGCATTCCATTTAAGCAATTTAAATTAAAATATCATTTTATAAAGTTGTTTTGATTGTGATTGCATATTGAGATTTTAAATAATTTTGACTTAATTTCAAGGGAGATGGATTCATTTTGTATATTATCAAATTGTAATCATTTTCTGTGTGATTAACATTTAATTTATGTCTACACTGTTAGCACTTTCCTTCCCTATAGCAGTAGTTGTATTATTCTTTCTTAAAAAGCTAAGTGTTCCATGCAATGCACTGCGGAGATGAAGCAGCAAGAAGCACAATGAAAAAAAACTACATCTGGAGCTCTACAAGCAACCCTCAGTAGGATGCAACTATCACATTTTATCCTAAAGCCAAAAAGACATCCCTATAATGGTAAGAAGATTTTGTTATGGAGACAGTTAAAAATAGAAATACGTGTTCTACAGTGTGATATAGTCACTTTCTAATCAAAAACAAGATGACCAGACAACAGCTCTAGATTAACCTTCAGCCCAAATTTTAGATTCAGAAGACAGTAATACAGACACAATGAATGTAGCATTATACTCACTGCAGCACAAACAGGTGCTTTCTCCTGTATCCTTCTCCAATGTCCATGTCATGACTCATATATGCATTCTGAGAAGTGATGAGATAGTACATAGTCCACTGCAAATGCATTATTCATGAGTGGAAGTGGGCATTTATTTTCACTTTGGTAGCTGATATATTTTCTTTTTTTGGAGGGGAAGGTATGAGAAGTGGTTGAATTATCAAAGAAGTGAATACTCTAGGTTGACTTTGGTGAATAGTCTAGCCAAATTCAAGAAAACAGGAAAAACAAATGTCAGAATCTGAAAGACAAAGCATTCTGACATTTTTTTAAATTAACTATCCTTTCTGATTTTTCAGCAGAGTTCACCGGGGACAGATTTTCTAGTCCTTAAGCAGCATTTGAGGTGAATTACCTGGAAATAGTCCAGTTCAAATAACTTGGATTGCTTAGGAAGGATGTGAGAAAATATATATCTCCGAATACGCTTTTAAAGTTAAAGGAGTACTCTAAATTCCTTGAGCTGTTAGCAAGCTGGTGAAGAACAAACATGGACTAAGAATCTAGCTATTGACTTACACTGAATTTCATTCAGGCTAATATTTTACAATGTACACAATCACAGTTGTGGACAGTACCACTTTAAACTGAAGTGTCCTAGGTAATTGCACAACTCCCCATATCTTTTCTGAAGGAAATGCAGTTAGCAGCAATCTGACTGAGCTCATCGGAAACAAGTACCAAGCAGGAATTTACATCCTGTCTTTGTCTGGGGACTTGGTCTTGAGTTTACAGATTTGTTTTCCCTGCTAGGGTTTATAAATGAATCCATGGATGTTTTGTTAATGTGCACCATGGATAATTTTTTTTTTTCCATTGTCATCTCTCTGCTTTGGAAGGAGTTACTAGTTCTTTTGAGTGTTCAGTTAATATGTTGTAAACCAAAATACGCACACAAAATAGAAAAAGAAAAAAGAAAATCTATAAGGTAACAGCACCAGGACAGCAGTTGAAGACATTTAGAAATTACAATATTTGTAACGATGCAGTAAAAGCAGAAATGACACAATCCATAGGGCAGATTTAATTTTTTTCTTGTTTTGATGAGGGACACGATTGGTTATTGGGGTTTTTTAATGAAGGAAATTATGTCATCAACAAGCAAGGTATAGAAGAGCTAGTTTCAAAGATATTATTTGACAAGATTTTAAAGATTTTAATATCAAAGTCAGGAATATCAAGGAATATCCCGGTAAGCTGACCAAGAGTAAAAGGAGGTTGGCTTGCTGTGAAATTAGATACTTTATCTGAGCCTCTCTCAAGTTCACAATGTTAACCTATTACATAGTTTTGAACATATTTGCTCTCCCAGAGAAAGGGTAGAGAGCAAAGGCAGCCATGAGCCCTCTCTTATTTAAGGTGGGAAACACTCCAGGAAAGCTGGAGCATGTACTGAAAGTAATCCACCAGACATCTCAATACCAGCTTCCCTGTTTAATTGCCCAGCCAGCTGGTGCACATCTGTAACTGTAATTGCAGCAGAGGTGTAGTATTTCTGCCCAGGTCTCAGACAGAGGTAGAGAGGAGCTAATGATACTGAAAACTTGTCCTGTTCCTTAACTGTACATGGATAATAGCATGTCATGCTAGGCGTTGGTCTAGGGGTTTTTAATTATTTGCTACAGTTGTGTTTTCTTATTTCCATAGTAAAAATGTAGCAGAATGCTGCAACATACAAAGTTGAAAATATCTAGATGTTTTCCTTTTGCAGTGTATAGCACATTGAGACAAGCTTACTTAGCTTTAAAATAAGTACTGAAACTAGAAAATTGCACCTGAACCTCTTTGAATCTTCTGAAGAAAGAAGTCTTGAATTTCAGCCATGGATAATTGTTTCCTTCACCAGTTTTGCAGATCTACATCTGCCAGATCTGCTGGATGCTCATCAGATCAACATTTACACACTCCTCCCTTCTCTGTTATAAGCTCGGTTTCTTCAAATGTTTCTTTATTAAGGTATGAGAATAAAATTTCTTTCAGAAGATTGTGTAAATTCTAACAATGAAGAAGGGACGAAAAACTGCTGAATTCCATTACAGAAACAGGCAGTCTGCTTCCCCTAGTCCAGGCTGCAGAACCTCAAATAAAAAAAACATAGAGGAAAGCTGAAGAAATATATTTTAACAGGTAACTGTAAACAAAAGTTCTACCTTACCAACCTCAAACTTTGATTTACACCTAAAAAGGCAAATCTCAAGGATTAGACCTTTCAGACTTCTCTAATTTTAAACAAATTTTACTTTAAAAGGCTAACAGTCCTAACCAACTAAGAATTTTCATTATCTTTTTAATTGACTTTGGGGCACTTCCCAATGAAATTTCAATTGCTTAAAAGACTATGCATTGAAAACAAGAGGCTAGTTTAACCTATTTCCACAAACAAGCTTCACCTGAGACTTCTGAGTTTGTATAAATATAGACAATTCAGCCAACATGGTCTGGGAGAAGAAAATCACCACCTTTACACTGCATCAAAAAAATAAGTACAAAAAGAATTGATTGCAAAAGGCCAAATCCTGAGGGACTTGAAGCATCCACAGTGTCACTAAATTGGCTGAAGTTGCTGCGTTGCTCTGAAAATTTGTATCTAACAGAAAATCTACCTGTTCTCATGTTGCATTTATTTAACCACATGAAATACTTCATATTCTGTGCTTCTGTGCTCCATAGTTTTGCTATCCCTGTTACAATGAGGATTCTAGTCCGATTTTAGGTCTTCTAGATGGCTCCATATTCAAAATGGACTGAAGGACCTACAGACTATTTGGGTTTGTGCAACACCTAGCATTTGTTATATCTACAGAAATTACAACCTTGAAACATCTTAAAAAATAACAAATGGGGAAAAAGAATTGAACTAATCATCTTCATTCCTTCACCTCTTTCACATTAACACACGAATTACTGTAGAGCTCCTTACAAGGTGGTAACACTTAGGCTTTGTAGCCTGCAAGGCTGTTACACATTACAGGGTTTAGTGTTTCGCGTGACAAGATTTTGTCTTGATTTCCAAGTCTTTTATACGGTTGTCTGAATTATTCAACAAACAGGACACCTCAGGGTATGATAATAGACATGTAGGAGGTCACCTGTTTCACTTCAGGGACCACATGAAGGTGTCTGAAGAACTTGCAGTTAGATGGACTTTTGGAAAAAAGCTGAGAGTACAGATATCTAGGCCAGCAATTAAGATATCTAGGCCAGCAATTAAAGACCATCAAGCAATTAAGCAGAAAAAATTCCACATCTTCTTCCATTAAAGACAGCAGAAAAATCCTACAGCACTATTCCATGCAGGCAATTTCTGAGAAGGTGGTATTACATTATCAGCCATTCTTGAACAATGATGTTCGTCTCATAGTTGTGTATTACTCTTACTACTTTAACACTTTCATCTTTGCCATTTATTTTCTTTTTTTAAGAAGGCAGTTTGCTACCCCCCACTTATGTATAGTCAGAGATTAAAGCCTTGTGTAAAGGATTTGGGTCAAAATTAATGTTTTCTCCCTATCTTTGCCTCTTCCTGATGTACTGTGGGGAGAGTTGCCTGAAGCGCATATCCTCCACATAAATATTTTTAAAATCCCAACCCCAAAATCTTTTGAAATTAATATATACCTTTTTCCCTGTAGTTATACACGCTAAATTTTCCAGCAATGCCTCTAATACAAATATATGTCTGCATGTACACCCCCCCCCCCCGGCTTTCTTATCTAGGCAAGGAAGCAAGGACAAATAAGACTTTGTAGCAACAGATTTAGATAAGAGCTAAAAATCCATAAAAGACTGAAAAGCTATCTTGCTGCTGTGTTCCTTTTTCCTCCTTAAAACATTGCTATTCAAGTGAAGTGTGAAAAGAAGATCTTTGGGAAATGAAGCCTTTCCTACAATGGCTGCACAGGATCAGAACGGGTTAGCAGAGTCATCAGCATGTATCTCAATCCTGCCCTTTCATCCTTGTGTGACAAGTTCAGTATTGTGTGACTTTCCTAACCTATTGCCAGCAAAGGTAGCCGAAGTAACAAGAGTTAACATAACACAGCCATCTGTCCCTTAGAAATGAGGAAGGAAGGCAAACAGGCCTGTTTCAGGCAGGCCAAAGAACAGAGATCACATTATCACCATCAGCCTCTGCAGACCAGGCTCAAGAGTGGTGGAAGATCTGTTGACAAGCTCCCTCACGCAACCAGTGCTGCAAAAAGCAGAAAAGAAGCTGAGGTCCAATAAGCTGACTGTAATTAACTGCATTATGTGAAAGGACTGAGGAATGTAGGGGGAGAAGGAGGGAAAATGGAACAAGAAGTCTGCCTCCTGGGCGAAGGTCAGCGTGCTGGGATCTATCTAGTGGTAGATGCACACATGCAGCCTCTGGAAGGAAGGCAGCTCAGAAAGCCTGCCCTGCGCCTGGCTTACTGCCCATGGGGACTGTGTCACTTTCTGCCTTGAGTACCTCCCAAACATAACTTTCAGGATATGCCCCAGCTGGTGAGCCAGCAATTATAGTATGGGCTAATCACCATGGTGGTGACCCTAAACTACAGACATAGGTGACTGGGTTGAGCAGAGGGCCTGTTGATCCAACAGGAGTCAAGGTCAGGTTCAAAGGCAGTGAGGATAAACGCAAGTGCAAGGAAAAACATCAGGTCTCTAGGTGAGGCAGGCATGAACTCTTGCCCTCACCCTCCCCACCTCCGGCCATACCACCTGCGCTGGCATTGCCCAGCTTCTCCCTTGTTTCCCCAAATGGGAGGGGAAAATATATCAAGTTTTCCCATTTTCAAAACACTGCTATAACAATGAGCTGCTGCACCTGCTTCCTTCAAACCAAGCGAGTGGCCGCAGCTCACCTCCCACTGCAAGGGGAGCCTGGCCTGTGATGATTAATTCCAGCAGAACACAATGGTCAACATCTGAGCTGCCTGTGTGCCAAGGAGCGTTTTCCTTGTTTATCTTGCACGGCGAGTTTTGTAGCACCGCTTTTCTACAAAGGCCATGTCTACTCTGGATTCCCAGACGGTGAGTCAGCCATGGTCCCTGGTGAACCTGAGAAGCCACGTGATGGAGGGTGAGGAAACTTCACCCCACGTAGGGGTCAGGCAGGCTTGATGTCCAGATTCTCATAAACAAATCTGTTTCCTACTGCCACGCTCTATCCTCAGCCAGCAAGTAAACAACTCGCAGAGGCTGGCATTCAGTGAACCATGTTTCTCCTGCTCCCTGTCTATCTTTCTGGTCTGAGGCAGTGCAGAAGCAAAGCATCTGCTTTTTGCCGATGCTTGGCGTTTTATCCCTGTGGTATAGAAGCATGATTACCTTATTTTCTATCAAGGCTGAGTAATCTATGTATATTACAGAGCTGTCATCTTAATTCCTAAGCCACCCAAGCTCGCAGTCTGAAGTACAGGGCGTGGGTGTGCTATCTCCATCAAAACCCGACATCAAGAAGAGGCCTTTAAGGTCATGAGCAGCCAGTTGGAAATTAGAGCAGCCCTGAGGCTAAGGAAATTCAGAGGCAGTAGAAAGTTTCAGCTAAGTAAGGAAAAACTCAAACATGCAGAGGGTGTGTCACGAGGACATTCACGTCCCACAGCATTTGCCATCTCAATAAACAGCTTGCTAGAAATGCAGAGTATGAAGGTGATGATATTTTGCATCACCTTCCCACTTTTGCAGCAAATAGCAATGACATATGCAATTAGGTTTTGTTATAGCATGGATAATACTGTGTAAGGGTATCACATCTGCTATGAAGTGGGGAGTAGTTGTCATGAAAGGGGAATTTATGTCACTGCTAAAGATGGCCCCAAAGTGTCTAGAATAACCTTTGTAAGATACAAGGTAGATCAGAAAGTGTGAGTAGGGTTTTTTTTTTCTCTGTTTATGCTGTAGAAGACTTTTGCTCTATCCTTTAGCCTCGGTCTGCTGTCTTCATAGTCCTGCTATGTTATGAATCTAACCATAGACAATGCCAAGTGAGGTCAAGCCTAAATATCACTGCTATCTCAGTGTCTGTGATGCTGGTGTATTGACACCCTATGAAGACCAGCTCAGGTCTGCTCAGCACTACTTGGACTCAATGTCCTTCTACCTTTGTAGTCTGACACCTTGTTTATCTTTTCAGAGCTTGGCCTGTGTCTGAATTGAGGTGAGTGAAGTGGTGGTGGTAGTGTGGTGTGAATAGGCCTCAAGATGAGTTTTTAGAGGGCTTGGGAGAAGGATAATGAACAGCAGTCAACCTCCCCTGGGCACTGCATACTCCCACCACTCACATTGTCTGACCCTGTCCTTACCACCTCCTCTTCCAAGCTATCCAGACTTTGTGCTGGCCTCCGCACCAGAACATTGACTGCTTTATGGATCTGGTCGCTGTTTGAATTTCACTGAAATTGAGGTGGTGAGAGAAATGTTCCTCTCTTAACTCCTATGGACCTTGAAGCATGTGCAGTTTTCGAAGGGAGCTGTGAGGACCAAGTTAGTGTGCTGTTTAAACTACTGTTTGTTGATTTACCCTTCTTGCAACTCTGCATTAGTTTTATTATTTCTCTTTATGAAAGAACTAATTATAATGAAAGTTTTCTCTTCAAACTGAGGGAAATTTTGTTTGGTTCCTTCACCACAAAGCACCACTTTCCACCATCTCCTCTCACAGGTAAGAGTTAGTGTGGACCTTGGTGGAAGTTGTGAGTTGCAGGCTGGGAATGCCAGAGATTTTCTGCACAATGCCCACAAAGTTTCTGAGACTGATGATGTTGTAGCCTGTCTTTAACAAATGTGAAAATGAAAAAAATCAAACTATCAGTCTGCATAATGAGGCTTCTTTACAAAACAGAGGACCTTTATGAAAAGGTCAGCATTCACAGTGCAGTATCATAGGTGTCCAGCGGCTGGTATGATCGGTGTTACAGACTACCACAAGGTTTCCCCCAGAGAAAATCATGCTGAAAATCATGATTTCCATCTTCCAGGTTCATTCAAACCAGAAGTTTTTCATCTTATAAATTGAACATATGGTTTATTTTGAAGTCATGATATAGATCCTAGCTTGCTCAATGGCCATTTTTAGAAAACATTGGTAACATATGTTGATAGTAGAGTTTGTTTTGGTTAGAGGTTTTATGGAGGGTTGTTTTTTTTCTTGATGAGCACAGCAACATAAGCTGGGTGAATTAGAGCACCTCAGTCATGTCATCATTTATATTGTCGTGGATTGTCAAAATGATTGGTGTTCAGAAAGGATGCAATGAAATGCTTATGTGGAAAACTAATAATTGTTTTGTATCTTTAGTTGACACTTTGCATGGTATGTCCTATGATGTTTTGTGGGGGAAGGTTATTTTGCTTTTAGCTGTCTAGCTCTGATCTGATACTTCTCCTGCTGAAATCTTTGGGCATTTTACCACCCTTGTGAGCAGTCCTGGAGCCAATATGTCTACTCATGCAATAACAGAAGCCCTAAGTCTATGATGAGCTCTGAGCAGGAGGAATTCCATCTCCATATATGAGACCTTGCTCAGCTGCAAAACATGTCAGCATTAAGCCAGATTTTGTGCAGAGCAGCTAAATAAGAGCAAAGCTGCTTTAATTTCTAGGTACTGTTTTAATTCTGCAGTGTCAGTTGCTGTTTATCAGAGTCTGGAAAGCATAACTGGGCTGTTGGTACAGTTCACCCTGCTAAACAGTGGCATCAAGATCTAGCTCTGCCTCCTTAACTTGGAAAAAACAAGTTTTTACACTGTCCTTCATGGATGCAAAGGTTAAGAGCCAGGAGACCTCTGGGCCTATACTGAACTTGTGGAAAATATAAAGGAGGCATATTCTTATTCATAATAAAAACTGTAGCTGCATTTTTTTCCACATGCTAATCTGACTTCGAATTTGGTATGTTCCATTTTAAAGAAAGACAAGAGGTGTTTTGAAAATAGCTAATGACATTCACCCCAGACAGAGAGCCCTTATATCAGATCTGGTACCCCTCGAAAAGCCAAACTATTTTCCCAGTGCTGGTCCTTCAACCCTCTCACCTGCTTAACCATGCCAGCAAATTCACTCAGTCCTTGGAAGGTGAATTTCCTTTACAACACTCAGCTGGAGAGGACGATGTTTGCTCTATAGATTCTTTCACAGAAGACTGTTAAGGCATTTCCTGGGGTGTAAGAAAACAGGAGGTGTAACTCTAGCACAAAGGACCAATAACAACGACACAAGCTTCTGCCTTCTTTCATGGAGTGGAGGGGGAAAATTGTGCTTGACTTCACATAGCTTCTTCCTCTTGGCTTTTCCTCAGCAGTTCCCAGGCAGTGGAAAAGGCTGAATTTAAAATGGAGGTTAAAAGATGCCCTGGAGCATATTTAAGCCTTGTTACTTGTCCTTGTGAAGACCTAATTTAACATGTAAAAGGCAGCGGACATCCTATTGACCTCTCTTTTCCCAATCTCATCCTACATTAAGGGGATACAGATTCAGAAGTGTGTCATTTTATACCTGGAAAAGAAATAGGAGTTGAAATTATGCCTTTATCAAGCACAGAGACATCAGACTATCTGGAGAGTTAATGTCCAGGATTAGTGGAAGCATTACCTAAAATAATAGTTTTCTGAAACCCACTTATAAAAGGATAGGTGCCTGCAGCTGAGGCATTGACAGAGATTAGACTCCAACACTGATGCATCCTGCTGTGAGAGATCAGTGGGACAACAATCATGAAAGTGACAGAGCTAGCAGTGAGGATGAGCCATGTTGCAGACATGTTCCTGCAGGCTCGTTTCTCCAGCCAGACTGAAGCCTTAGCCAAAGCAGCCTTCTTTGGCAGAACAAGACTCAAGTCAGTGTACATCATAAATTAGGCAGTATTTCTTCATAAGAGCTTCCTAGCCTAAATGAAAGTTATTTTTCATAGGTGTCGTTTCTCACTAACCATCTTGGTAATGAGTAGTTCTTTATGTCCACTAAGTTTTGATATTATTTTTCATATCTGGGCTTTAGATTTCTGTACGTATGTGTATAAAAATTATGCTAAAGAGCCTAGACTGAAATTCAGCACCCAAGAAACAGGAAAAGTAGTGCCCTGACTACAGCCTGTCCCCTACCCTACCTCTTCAGTCAGAGAATCATATAGGTCAGAACTCTGTCTCCAGCACTGGGCACAGAGAGGTACATAGAAAAGGTAAGAAGAGACTGAGCACATATGTTGCTCCCCATGATTACTTTCTCAGCTGCCAAACATTTTAAACTCAGACTTGAACAAAGGTGTCTGAAGTTTCTTTGTGTTTGATAAGCCTCAATAAAGATATGCTGCACAAACTTGTTTATTCTTCCCTCCCCTTTAAACTTTAAGCATTCATAACATCTTTGGCTCTCAGTTGCACATTTGCGGTGTGGTGTGGATCATGTCCTTTTCCTTTATTCCCAGCATCCTTTATTGTCACTTAATTCTTGTAGTGAATATCTTCATGTTACAAGACTATCAATGAGCAGAAAGTAGAGTGGAAGGAACTAAGTTTTGACTTTTCGGTATGCTCTGACGAAACTCTCCCCAGCTGAAGAACAAAGTAGAGTGTAGTACATAGCCTTTAGCTAGAAATAGTGACACAGGATACATATCAGCTATACACAAAATTCAGATGCCAAAAATTCAGTAGGTAAAATTCACTCACTAGAAACTTCTAACCAAATGGTAGCATACTGAAGCTCCTAAAGGAGATGTAATGCTATGTGTCTCCAAGAGCACATCTCTCTGCTCACTTGATTTGGCAATTACAAAGAAAAACTTTGAGTCTGGAGAGAGTTCTAATACTGGAGAGATTCGCACAGCATTTAGGAAAATCATGAGGAGAGGCAAATCATTCTGTAACGTGTTCATATGTTCCTGGGTAATAGTGTTCCTTGATTTGAGTACCTAAGCTTCAAAAAACAAAGACAATTATTGTCTTCCCTGATGATGCTGGAGTCACAAAAAGATAGCTTAAACTTCCAGGGTGCTCTTCTGTCAAAGCACTGTACTAAGCATGTACCAAGGATAAAGTCCCCAGTATGCTGTGACATGGGTCTGAGGTGTTCGGAACTGAAAGTATTTAGGTGGCTGTGCAAACACCTGTGGCTCAGAACTTTTCATAAGAGTAAATTTATACAGGAGCTGCATTTTCTTTTTAACAAACAGCAAAGACAGGAGCTGAAATTCCCCTTCATTCAGAGTAACACACAATTTGCCTATTATGTGAGAATCTTTCCTGTATTTACGATTCAATTAGGGAGATAATGTCAATGAAATTGAAAGTTGTGACTGGATAATAAACAGCTGCTGAAAGATAAATGCTGAAGAGAAGAAATATTTAAGGAGGAAAAAACACCTATTTTTTTTAATAATAAAATACCATTATGGGTATTACTGTTAGACCAACTGAGAAGTGATAAATTATTTTCTTCTATCCATAACAAGTGAAAAGAAGATATTTGCTTATATACTTCATTGTATTTGATTGAAAACCTACATTCTTGTTAGCCAAAAGATGAAGCAAGTCAGTGAGGACTTTGTATTACAGCTCCCCAGATACTTCTACTATCAAACTGCTACATCTCCTTTTGTATTTTCTAAAACCTCAGTCAGGTAGATCAACGTCTTGAACTATCTGAGCAGGGGATCATTTAAATCTACAGAAATGTTCAGTTCAGGATCTGGCCAAGACTTTTGCTAGCTAACAGTGAGTTTATATGGTATAATTGCTACGGAAATTGCTTTAAAGGAAAAGCAAGGTTAAACACCAAGCACTGGGTTTCAAAGTTCTAACATTTAAAACAATAAAAAATTAAATAGGTCTGGAAAACTTAACTCAGAGTCTTTATGTATATGCTTTACACCACAAATCTGTTTTGTTTTGTCTTATAACTACTTGACCTCACATTGTCATTTGCCATCTCTCTCCCTCTTCTTATCTGTCTTCTCTTTTGTTTTTTTTTATCCTAGACTATTTTATCATTTCACCTTTGCTTCCTTTCTTTCTTCCTCATCCTTTAGTGTTCACTGCAACAAAAACAAAGAGTGTCTGTGGTCTCAGTTCTCATGTCTAGGCTCTTCGACAGCCAACCAACGAAGTGTCAGATCCACATTAGGTTCTGCCTTCCTTTCTCATATATACTCAGTCACTTTTTTTCTGTTAAAAAAGAAAAGAAAAAAAAAAAGTAAATCTAAACATCAGTTAGGAATTTTAAAAGAATGCAAGATGCTGAGTGTTTTATGCAGGTGAATCTGACAGCTAGACTTTAACAAGTCTTGGAGAACCAATGTTTTTGGTTTGGGTTGTTTGTTTTGGTTTTTTTATGGCAGGGAAAGGCAAAAAAATCACAGTCATTACTGTGCAAGTGCATATGCACATGAGAACACGGTAGCTAGCAGCACACACAGTTTCAGAGCTGATCTACAGGACAGGCTTCCAGAATGGCTGCTTTCTTAGATGTATTCATAATGGATGTTCTACCATTGCCCTCGCAGGGTACAGCTTTTTGTGTGGCAGGTAACTGGTTGCCTGTGGACATTATCTGTTGTGAAAGCAATCTTGAAGGCAGCATGAACAAATTCTGAGCTGCCTAAACTCACCAGGGGTTGACCATAAATTTGAAGAACATCTTGGATTCACGTTTGTCAGGCCACAAGAAAATCAGCCTTACTGAAGGCAGGGGAGATGATTATTTTCAGGCCACTGATGTTCAGTTTGTGGGACTGATATGCATTATGTATCAGAAGCCTATGATGTCATAGTCATAGGCAAAGATGAAATGATATCGACAATGTCCATATGCAAATCCATAGTCATTGTATATGACCCTTAGCCATATGCAAAGATGGAGTGATATCCCCAGTGACTGCACTAAGTTCCCCTGAGTGCACCCTGGGTATATTTGTCTCAAGGACAGACACAACACAGTTGGGCATTCTGTTCCTCTGGGCAGCTGCAATTGGCATGGAGCTATCACAACCAGCAGGCAGACACAGCAAAGCAGGTGATAGGCTGTGTCATGTCTCCCACAGCAATGGACTTGGACTTTCCAGTGCAGAAATTGCTATGCCCAGAAGCTGTACAACCAAATATATGTGTCATCTCTCTTTGAGGGGGTACTTGCTTCTTATGAAATCCACAAATCCACACCTGTAAATTAGTGGTTCTGTAGTAGCCTAATAAGGCTTGCTTATTAGGCAAAGTCATGACTGCCATGGCAAAGGGAAACTTGGCAGCAATTTTTCAGATTTCTGGCCCACTTTCTGGTAACGTTCAAGGTGGAATGATCTGGAAGATCATTTTGTTGTCTTGTCTGTCAGGATTCCTCCTGTTCTTTTAACTTTCTTGATCTCACTGGTAACATCTCAGTTTAAGGGAGTGTGAGCAACATGAATTCAATATTTTGTTATATAGTGGATCTGCAACTGCTAGATGGCCCTTATTAGCATGGTCTTCAAAGGTTTAAAGGGTAGATGACATTCCAAAGCCAGCCCT
Organism: Psittacus erithacus; assembly: GCA_009867235.2. Taxonomy (NCBI): domain Eukaryota; kingdom Metazoa; phylum Chordata; class Aves; order Psittaciformes; family Psittacidae; genus Psittacus; species Psittacus erithacus. The sequence continues at coordinate 32,891 of WYDI02032249.1, forward strand.
TGCATGCCATATAGATGCAGCCAGAGAGCATCTGAGAGATGCTGTATGGATCTGAAGCACTGACACTGATGGAAGCTTGGGACTCCATGGCTGGGACAGCACTTGAGGGGGCCCTAAGAACTGGGAGAAGCTTGGGGCTCAAGAATTTAGCAGGAAGAGCTGAGCCCAGCTGCTAGCCTCCACTAGCTAAGGAGAGACATTTTGCAAGTCAGCTACTGTAATAGCTGTGCATGAAGTTTCATTAACAGAAACTAATGGAAATATTGCTCAAGTTTGACACTTCACACAGATGGTTACTAAAGTATTTGCAGGCATACCACAAAGTGAAATGTAGATGTTCAGTTGCCTTCTCAGCCAACCAGTTAAATAGAGGCGCTATGTGCCTGATGGCAGCTACAGACTCACTGAAAGGCAAAAAGACTGTGACTTTACATTCTTTCATTTGTGTTAGGTTTACTTAATCTCTTTGGGAATGGTTATTATTTGTTCTTTGTGAATATTTCAATTAGAGTGCAGACTGCAGAACAAATTTTTTGCCGCTAAACCCCAATAATAATAATGATAGTGATATTAATAATAAGAGGAAGAGGAAGTAGTAGTAGTATTATGAAGGTTTTACGACATAGAATCATAGAATCAGAATAGTTAGGGTTGGAAAGGATCTTAAGATCATCAAGTTCCAACCCCCCTGCCATGGACAGGGACACCTCACACTCAACCATATCACCCAAGGCTCTGTCCAACCTGGACATATCTTGGAAAGGTGCACTGAAGTGTTGCTCATTATCCAGCAGGGCTTATGGACAGACTGATAGCCCTTTCATAAAAAAATCTTAAATACATAAACAAGTAAATCCATGGAAAGGAATATACAGCTTGTTGGTTTTGCCAATTTTGCATAAGAAATCAACTGTAATACAAACGTTAATTTGTGGCTATATCCAGGGGTTCCCAAATGCTGTGCACAGGGTACATAAGGTAAATTCAGATTTAAAAAAATCTACTGTACTTTCCCCCATCTTTAGGGATTACATGGATGTGTCTACCCAATCCTTTGGTCTACATACTTTGACCATCTTTGATGACCATATCGTTTCATATGCATATAATATATTTTAGACATCTATGAAAATGATGCTGAATTTTCTGAAAAGAAAAACATTGTCTAATTTACAAAAGAACACCAAAAAGAAGTTGCAGTCTCTGTCAGAGTTTGAAAATTATTAATAAAAAAACCCATGTCTTTGGAGACTACAAGCACCCTTGGCAGTAAAAAGGCTTGATGATTTTGATTTTATTCAGAGCAATGAAAGAGAATGATTTCCATGGGGAATATTCTTAATTCAGTGCTGCAGATTCTATTACCCAAACCAATAGTGGTTTTTAATGCAATGAAGTCAAGATATTCATAGGAATGAATTTTTTTCATAAAGTTTTCCAGAATGAAACAAGACAATGGGAAATGCAAAATTCATTTTATTTACTTGTAAAAGTATAAAGGAATTTATGTTGTAAAGTAGCCTGCGTAATATTAGATCAAATTCAGTGTTATTAAAAGATGGTGCGAATTAGAGACATAAGGTTCAGGAAAGAAAACCACTGAAACTGTACAAAAAAACCCCTTTTGAGGTCTGGTATAGAAAAGGCAGAAGACTTGATGATATGGTTTAGGTTTTAGATGAAATATCTTCTGTCAATGAAAATAGTGAATTCATTTTCAGAAATATGTAAAGTGGTATTAGTACTTACCCACTTCAATCCGTCAGATTAGAGCTATAATTACAGCAAATTTTGAAGGGGGCATTGTATTTTAAGACCTTCAGAATTTGACCATTTTGATTCTTTTATATTATAGGTGTATATACTGTATTTACTGAATGTGCGATTGTTTATTAATATTGTATTGGGTTAACCGCTCCATGAATAATAGAATAAATGAAGTCAGAAGGGAACTCTGGAGATCATCTAGTCTACCCTGCTACTCCAAGCAGGGCTATCTTCAAAGCCAGAGCAGGTTGCTCAGCTCTTTGCTCAGCTGAGCTTTGAAATCCTCCAAGAATGGATCTTCCACAGCCTCTATGGTAAAACCATGATGATATCACATTGTGTTCCAAGACATGTCTTTTTTCAAGAAATATAGGGGGTTTGTGTCTGAATTCCATCTGTAAATCCTGGCACTTACAGCTGTGCAAGTCCTGAAATTCTTGTTCCCGGGTCAGTATGTTGACTGTATTTCCAGTATATTCAGCATTTTAATGATGTGTGTGTGAAAGACACATCAACAGACAAAGAACATAATCCACTTAGGATGCATTCAGTGTGTACAGAAATGTAATGCTGAATTCAATTCTGTAATGTCAAATATGTTTATTATTTCCTGTATGCATTTATAATTAATATAATAACGATACTAAGTAGTACCTCCTATGGACAAACTATGTTATTTTAAGTTCTTTCCCTTTTATTGAAATAGGAAATAAAAATTAATTTTGATAAGCAATTTACCAGAAATACTTATTTTCAATCTTTCTTCTTTCTTTTTTGCTCCCTTAAAGAAAATGGAAAATCATGCTTTTCTCCCAGAAATGCAAAGAATCAGTAAATGCTATGGCTGTTACAGATTCCAAGTCCCTCAGTTGACTAAACATTCCTTAAACTCACTTACCTAACTTTGTCTCACTAAGTAAGTGGTGGAGAGGAATCTAGGCTATCATTTGAGAAGTGAAATTTTTTGATATTTGAAAGATTATTAGTGTCATTGAAAAATTCTGTGCATTAATGCAGACACAGATCTGGAAGAGGTGATGAGGAAAAACAAATCAAATGCTTGCAAGTTTTGCAGGCCCTGATAAGAAGCTAAAGCCTATGGAGTGATGCCATGAATTTTCATTTTATTGGAGGAGATATTGCACTAGCTAGTGCTCCTCCTGCTGAAAATATCAAGTGCATAGAAGGTGATGAGTTTGCTTTTTAGTATCCACCCTAAATTCAATCAGCAAGATTAAAATTGATTGCAGTGTGCATGCAAAGCATGTATCTTCTACAATGAGGCAATGTGCTTTGAGTGTTCTTTCATCTGCTACAGTAGACCAAGGTTACATTGCTCACCATTCAAAAAAGTATTTTACTTGGTAGTGGGCTTGGTTTTTCTGATTTTTTTTTCTTTTTGGTTGGCTGGTTTTTATTTATTTATTTTATCTCATTTTAAAGCTGCTCTGTTACTGTGAAACTCTAACCGTCTTCCCATCACTAAGATAGCCAGAATATGTGATGTTATCCATTGTGACAATGTTATTAATTCACTGTAACAATAAACCATGACTATCTGTAGCTCACATGCTGCACACTGAAATTCATATGACTACATTAGTTAATAATGGGGGATTTTATTTGGCTTTCTTTGTTGTTTTTTAAACATGATTCTTCATGAAAATTTAAAGTGTCTCCCACTCAGTAACAAGTCGTAACTCTTTGTAGGTGCCTCTGTTTTCTTATCATACATAGCATAAAAATGGCCTGCCTTTTCTCCTCCTTTTCTTTTTTAATGACCATAATTGCTACTTGAAATCTGCATTCACCTTCTTTTGACAAAGCACATAAACCTAAAAAATTTCTTAAAAATTAAGCAATGTCCATATTAATGAAACAGACCAAGATGGTGTTTCATTGTTGACAACAGCATGATCCATTCTGCTAGATAGAGATTTGGGTTATATATCTACATGTATTTAGAAAAATATTGACCCAACCACAACAGTTGCTTCAGTTTTTTGAAGGATAGCTTTTACTTTATTCTCACTTCAGCGACTACACTATCCAACCTGGTCTGCAAAAAAGGGAGGAAGTTCATTTGTAGAGGTGCTACAAAAGTGAATTTGAAAGAAGTAGCCTCACAATTGCTCTGAATTGCTCTCCATTAATTTCAGGTAGGGGTCCCACATTTCCATTTGAGATTTCTGTGGAAAGAATAGGTCCCAAGAGCTCTACATTTTCCTTGCTTATTTACAAAATATGCAACCTACTAAGGCTTGTGCTATGGAAACAACATCTTCATGCTCATTAAGTACTGTGCATGTCAAGCATATCAGACTTACTGGGCAGATGATTCACACTTAAGGTTTAGCATAATGCAAACCTTCAAATATTTGTCATTTGAAAAATGCATCAGTCATCCACTTTCACTTAAAGTATCCACAGGCAAATACTCTGGATGCAGGGGTCATTCTTGTTAGCAAATTTTGTTGTTCTTTCTGTTGTGGTTTGGTGGTTTGTTTTTGCTGGTTTGTTTTTGTTGCTGTTCTTTTGGTTTGATTTGTTTTTCCTTTTCCCCATTGAGAATACATTAAAATTTTCCACTAAAAGGAGCAATTTTTCGCATATTCCCCACAAAGGACTTCCACAAGGAAACCAAAAGTTTAAAAGGAAATTACCTTGGTAACCTTCACTATTCTGCCAAATGTCTTTACTGTGCAAACAGACAGTAAGCGCCACTATGCACTCCAGCAATACCATAATATAGTATTGATTATTACAATTCCACAAACAGGGGAAAACTATACGCTGAATTATAGTCTTCACTGTAAATTTCAGGAAAATTTATAGTCCTTTTTTCTATAGTTTATCCAAAACAGCTGATCATGACTATACCATGATAAAGATGCAGGCACTAAAAATATTTTAACTGCAGTTTATACTCCAGTTTAACAAATCGGTAATATCTTCAACCATCCAACCATCCCATAGATTAATTATGCCACAGCTGCTTCTCTCTATAAGGGTTTGAGAGATAGCACACTAAGAAAGCTGCCTGTCAGGCTGCTTCATCCTCACTTTTTGGGTTTGGAGGAGGAAAGAAGAGAGCAATTCCTTAGTAAAAAACACCATTAAATTTAAGTAGAGTTTTACATTTCTGCCACTAATATAATCCCTTGATTATACATACATCATCCCTATGAACTCTCTAGAAATAAGGCCCCAAAATCAGGGAGGGAGGGGAAGTGAGTGTCTTTTCTGCACAGTGCAGCTGCTCGTCATGCTGCTGTTGGTAGAGAATGGCCTCTGTCACTCAAAATCCACTGTGTTGTGTGAACTGCAAGCAGGGATTCATGTATGAAGCTGGGTAAAGTGCAGAGCAAACCAATACCTCTCAACTATGCCATAACTAAGATGACTTATTTCTCTGGGGAAAAAAATGCATATACATATACATAAGTTTAGCTGGAGCTGGAATAAAAATGCATGGGGAGGGAGAAGGCATACTCCTTTTTTTATTATCTTCTGCTACGGGAAAGATATTCCCTTCACTCTTTAGGACTTAAGTGCAAGTGGACTTGCAATTTGTCTTCTGAAGCTTCTTTTTTGCTCCAGAGATATTTCTTGAATTTATTCTGGCATTCAAGTTCACTTGAAAATTTGATTATTCGTTATGTTAGATCTGGCTTATTTAGATCTTTTATCTGCAGGCAAATCATGATCAAGTGCAGGACCTCTGCCTGTTCACCACCTTACCTGTGTCTGTTGTGATTGCTGGTATTTGCATATCACAAAGCTATGGCATGTCATTTTGTTTCTGTTTTCACTTGCTCAGCATATCCTCTCCTGGTTCCTAAATTTAGATTCAGTAACAATTTATTCTGCAACTCATACTGGCGACAGGATAGACAGTTCTGCGGTGATATTCTCTCCGATCTGCTGAACACTGCACAAGACAGAGAAGAAGTTATTAATGTATTAAACTTAACAAGATGACAATTAATGGAGGGCATGGCACTCTGGATGTGTTTCAAGTGTGCCTTTAAAATATGAACATAAATTCTTTTGCTGTCTGAACTGTTGTCTATTTAAGTTTCCTAATTGAGATTGAGGGCTACTAATTATATTGACCTGATCTCAAGCCACTTGTACGAGGATTGATTTTGTGAAAGGATGAGCATTCTGTACCCAGTTCTGCAATTGCTTCTTATGCACATGCCTAACTTCAAACCACATGAATAAGTCCCATTTAACACAAAGATCATTCTTGTTCACTCAAGTTGAGCATGTACTCAGCTGCTTTGCTGGAGCATGCACCCCTTCCAGTAGTTTTTCACCCACAACAATTTAATTATCATATCCAATATCTTGCTGTTTGGCTTCTAAGTAAGTCATTTAGACCAAAGACTTCCTTCTAAATTTTTCTTCTTTTTCTGTCTGTTTAACTAAATCTCCATTTTTCAAACTGCTGCAACTGCTGCAACTGCTGCTATGTCAAACAGTGTGTTTTGGATTAGTCTGACATTACTGAAAGTTGACTAATTTTCATCAAGTTAGGAGAAACCTAAAGAATCCATGCTGAAAACTCAGTAGGTGCTTTGCATCAGGTTTAAGTTAGAGGCATATATGCAAGCAATCTTTTTGACATTCTCTATTATAACACATTCATTGAACTGTGTCTATCCAGATGTGGGATAGCACAATGAGAAAGGAATCACAGGCCCACTGTGTCTGTGTGTTTTCTTTTTAGTAAGGGGCATAGATAATATAATAAATTTAAAACTAAATTTATTTCATAGAAATGTAAGGTGGTCAGATTTTTTTGAGTTTGCCATGATTATTAATGTACATCTGCCCATTACCATGGTAAACTGAAAAAGCCCAAATGTTTTCAAACAGTAGCTGCTAGGTCATGCATCTCATAAAATACTTCTGAGACTCATTCATGCCAAGTCCATGTAAGCTTCTTGTGTATTTGTGTACACGTCTTGCTTAGGTTAATGCATCATGTATCATGCATCGGTAATAGCATCACAAACAGAGTAACAGGTGGCCAAACGTAGCACAGGCTTAGCTGTAGGAGCCTGACCTAGTGAAATCTAGTTTACCTGAAGTCTAGTTTATGAATGCTCTTGCAAGACTGCTGGTACAGCTCTGCACCTAGAAATACATCAGTGGCTGTCTGCTTCCTACAGTGAGGAGAAACGTAGGCCACAGTGTGGAAAATTAGCTCAGGAAAGTTCTTTGCAACAAAAAGGCATCCTTTCTTGAGAGTGTTTAGCATCCTCTGCCAACCCAAAACCACAGATGCAGAGTGACAAATAAGTCTCCATCTCTAAAGCCATAATGAAGAGCTAGATTAACAAGGCAATAAAAAAGCCTGTAATAAATCAAGTGCTTGGCTTTCCCAGTCTTAAAATAAAGATTTTAACTCAGTTTCAGCCCATTCCATCCTGTGCATTAAAACGCTCCCAATGCCTGGCAGTTGCTTGGTCCCATGGAGTGTCCTGCTCTCCCTGTGGGAGGTCTGGGGGGGATGGTGCCCAGACATGGCACGAAATATGCAACCTCCATTCTCTCTACTCATCAACATTGATGCAGCTAGAAGCCCAGAAAACTTATTTAGTACCTCCCTGTTTGTGTGCATTTTCTTTCTGTTTCTGTAGAAACAGAATAACAACATCATCCTTGCAAAGATAAGAAAGCGTCAGACTGAAGCATGACCTTTACTTCCATACAGTCATTTTATTGTAGCTATCTATTAATGAGTAGTAGGATCCTGAAGAGCAGCAGATACAGAGCTCACATTCTTATGTTATTGAATAACTGTTTACTATAGATTCAGTAGACTGTCACGTGTTGGAAAATTTCTGAACACAAAGGTGTGTGAGTATGCACACACACGTGTGTGCGCAGATATATGCATGTATACATGTGTGTTGAACCTGTGAAAAGTGATATTTTAACAGTGTGCTTGCTGGAGTAAATGCTGTACACACAGTTCCAAAGCAGATGCAAGGAGTCCATATTCTGTGCTTTTTTAACTCTTAAACCAGATTAACTATGAAAATATGTACAGTATGTGATGGTGATTTTTAGCTTATGTTTTTATTTTTACTGGATCTTAGGTTTTTTCTTTGTTTTACCTGCTTGTGAGGCTCAGTAGCATTTACTGAGTTGACGCAGTTTCTATTCTCCAGTCCTGTTATCATTTTCTGCTACAGTTTTTGAATCAATTATTTTTATCGAGCCTCGTAAAAACAACTTTGAATAACCAGCACATTAAAATGAAACACCCATTAGAAAACATTTGACAAGAAATATTTGTCCTGTGCCCTTTGATGAGTTTTCATACTAACCTAAGGAAATATTTTGGAGCCATATCCTTTACCTCTAGACTGTCCAACAGCTACATACAGATGTATACGCCTATCTGTCTGTCTTATCTGCTTACCTAGTTATGTATCTTTTGTTTACTTACTGCAACATTTTTCCTGGATAGTTTATTTTCACAGCAGAAATTTGCCACACTTGAAACAAAGTGAATAAAGGGTTGAATTTGCTGTTATCCAAACTTTCCCCTAAAAGGGCACACTTTGGGAAGTTTTCTTATACACTCAGATCCTTGGTACTTCATATTCTCAGGAAAAAAAAAAAATAGTGAGTGAAAAATGAACAAGTCATGGATTTTCAGTGCTCTAATGACTTATACTAATGTATTCCTTCATCTAAATACAGATTTCTATTTAAAATTCAGTATGCAGGGGTATTATGAATCCTAGTTTAATAGATTCCAAATAATTGCCCTTTAGAAATGATGAATAGCTGTTTAAAGCCACTGATAAGAATATACTATTTTTCCCTTAACAATAGGCCTTCCACATTAACTGTATCATATATGCCTGAAATTAGTTTATTAATTTTTTTTTATTGATATGCAAACTACAAGCTGATGGCAGATGGCAAATAACCCCTCACTCTAACACCAAACCCTCCAAAAAAGGCCTTGCGTCTGTTACTGTTCTTGTAGGAGGACAAAAAAAAGAGATAAGAAGATAGCTTTTATATTGAAGGCAGGCCACTGAAATGCAGATGATGCCATCCTCTCTTGTACTCAGTTTTCAGATTTTCTGGCATAAAAAGAATAAGATACAAGGCTGAATTAATGACCAGATTTTGCACAACTGCAATTTGAGGTGCTTTCTCTGTGCTGTTCATGCTACCTCTGACTGCCCTTACAAACAACCATTCTAGACTTGTTGTTTCATTTAAAAGATGAGCATCTAGAAATACTGAAATTAAAAATACATTATTCATATATTCAACATAGGAATGACCTGACAAAAGTTTCACTTAACAGAGCTGATGGTTTCTTCATAACACATGAAACCCTTTGAAAACACCAGGCAAAATAGATTAAATGAATCTACAGTTGAATTTACAGCTATGCATACAACATGATATTGGAACTTTCTGAGGTTGTATGTGTTTTGTGTGCTGAACACACCTGCTGCACTTATATGCAGCACTTGGGAAAATAAATGCAAAATGGGAATTTTATTAGAAAACTAACACTAACAGCTTTTTCTTTAAAAACTTTATGTGAAGTATTATGTCAAATATTTAAGGAGACATACAAAGATATTGGACACTGACACCAGTGGTTTTGGCAAAGAAGGTGGTAATTTTAAAGCTACAAAAAAATGATATATATATTATATATATATGATAATGGTATGTAAGTGATATATATATAGGTTTTCACTACATAATGGTTGGGTTCTACTAAGCTTTTACATTACAAACAGAAATAAAACACTTGCTGGGTGAAAAGTACATATATATATATAAAGTTAAATTGCTTTCAGAAACATTAGTATTTCCTGTTATGTGTATATTGTGCAATGTGACATCCTTATGCTAGTGGTCTCTTGTTCTCCCTGTCTATATGTGACTACATGTATTTGTATTTGACTGCAGAGACTGCATCTCAGCTAAATATTTGCTGCTGGGAAAATATTTGCCAGTGTCCCTGTCTGCTAAAGTTAACAGCAAAAAGAAAACCTCTTCATTCTTTCCTGGAGTTAGAAATTTACTATTGTAACTTGAATTGTTTTACTTTTCCTATTTTTGTCTTTCTTGCCTATAAGCAACTTAAATTTGCTTTCTTATTAATTTTCCCTTGGCAAAGTTAGCAACACCACAAGACGTCCTAAAAGTGGGTTAAAACAGTTTTATGTCTTAAGCACAGTTGTGTCTATAATGCTTGGCTCTGCTCCCTGCAGCCTTTTTTATTTTTTCTGTAGGAATAGGGCAGTTACCCCCATCTCAGGGCCTTTTCTTCCTCCCTGTGGGGTAGGCTGCCTTCTCCACACACCACTGGTACCCAGAAAAGAATGGTTCTTCTGTTTGTCTGGCTGCCTGCATATTGCATCCATTGCTCCATTCAGCCTGTCTTTTCAGGTCTGCTAGCTGCTGTACAACTTAGCTTTTGTGCTCTACAGCCAGGGGTTTTCTGAAGCCAGACACTTTTGAAAAGAGGGTATATTTGCATAAACAATACCATGTGAGGAGGTCTGCTGGAAACAAAATCAAAATTCAGCTGAGCAAATCTTCCTGAACAACTCATTTCTTGCAACCAACACCTCCTATCGTTACCATCTGTGTACTAAATTATGGCCGAAAAAAGTGTGCAGCTCTTTATTTTCACTTGCTCTTGTGTACAGATTCCTCCTATCAGCTGAAGTATGCTTTGTTTTCAAATTTAGGCAGAACATAGACCCTTAAACAGAATTTGGTATGAGGAATGAGAAAAATATGGTTGTGTTAAATAATGAACAGAAGGCCAGCCGCGCATCAGCTAGCTTGCAACCCAGATTGGATTTGTACTGAACACTCATCAAAATGCATATCAGAAACAAGATCTACCCATCAGCTTACTGAGATTTCAGGTCAGTGATGGCAGGGCAGCTTTATCAGAGCAGAGCAGGGATAGTAAGGCTTACTACTGTAGCTGATAGCCAAAGGAATCATTCTGTGTGCTTAAAACAAAATTCTATTGGATATACTGAGTTAATGTGCATGTGCATGCCCATAAACACAGACATAAAGAGGTCATATGTATGTATACATAAGTGAATTCATGTATATTTCTATGCGCAAGCAAACACACACACATGATCTGTCCTACGTCCTCTGTGTGCATTCACACTATCTTACACATGGGGATAAAAATAATTAGGCTGACCCTGCAAAAAGGCAGGAAATCAAACCAAAATTGACCACATGCAAAAAAGGAAGAATAAACTTTCATAAGCCACTGCTCAAATCTACTTATTTGCATCTTTTATTTGAATATCTAGTTAGGTAATACATCTCTCACTATTCCATTATATTGCAATCTTGATTTTGTTTTCTTGCTCAGATGCTTTGTATATAATTAATAACAATATTCAAAATATTGCCTTCCCTACTGCATTAGGTCTGTATGTACAGCATCATCTGTTTTGCACTGCTTATTAAACCACCGTCCTCTGTCAGAAAAATGGTGTCTATGGATGCATTTAGTATACAAAAATACCACGAATGAGGGGTTCTCCTTCTACCCTGCTGCCTTGATCACAGCCAGCTTTTCAAGCCCTTGTACCAAGTGGGTTGGAAGAAGCCAGATTGCATCTGAGTGTTAACTCCATCCATGAGTTAAAATAATGCACACAGGGGATTTTTGGGGGACTCCTTTATTGATCTGGTTTCTTCCCACACAAAACCGAGCTCAAGGGAGCAAAAGCTCTTATATCATGTTGTTTTACCTACAGACAGGGGTCCTATAAAACAGCTTTCCTGGCACCTTCCAAGCATCTGAAGTGGCTCCTTGCCATGAGTCAGACTCATTTCTGACATGGGCCTCCAGTCAGGGTGCGTCTCACCCTGATGTACCCAAAAAGACAGATAGCAGAAAACTGAAAGGAAACACTTTCAGTCTTTCATGTACTTTCCAAGTCCTCTATAAGATGTGGAACTTTATTATTTTTATCTGGAATGTGAAGTGGCCCATTTTATATATTACTAGAAAATGAAGGTCAGTGAAAGTCCTGTTAAGGAACTGGGCAAGTAACATTTTTTCAACCAGATTTTAGTTTGGGTAAATCATCCCTTTAAGGTATTTGCCATTTGTTACACAAAAAAAATTGCTACACAAATAACATACATAAAATACATCCATTATGGTGTGCTAGAGAGATAGGAATGCCCATTATGAAACATCTATAAATATACCTTTATTATTCCAGTTCATTGCCCATAATAAATTTTTCATTATTATTACATTAAAGGTATGGTCAGCACCCCTCATTCAAACCACTTCTGATATTTGTTTACAACGTGACTGTATCAAGCAAAAGAGAAAACAATAATAAAAAAAACCTAGAATTTGGTGCTTGACCAATAAAATCCAAAATGCCTGCTGCAACAATGGCATTAAATTTGGAGCACTAGAGAGCATGTTTGCCATCCGGCAGTTAATGGTTTTGTAGTAAATGAGTCTTTCCCAAGTTCAGTTTTCTGGGCATGTCCCTCTTTAGCCCTGAAAGGCCAAGCAAGGTCCTCTGTCTCCTCAAGACCTAGACATGACCACATTGCTACCTCACTGAGCTCACTCTGCTCCTGGCAAGGTATATGGTGGGCAAGTTACACATTCATCTTTCTGAAGCAATTCCTCATAGTACAGCTGGGACAAATAGGGAAATACAGGAGAAACTCACATCTCAACATTAATCAGTTTTACCTCTCTTGTCCAAAATATTGTATGTACTCCCTTCTTTTAAGACCAGTTAGCTTCATGGTGCCTGGTCTGATACTTTAAAATGGCCCACAAAGGAAGACTATTTCTAAAAGAAAGCTCAGGAATATGGCTGTCAGAAAGTAGAATTTGCACTTTAGAGATTAGCAATTATGCATCCTGTAGTTATAAGCTCCACACATGTTAGCATCAACATCAGTCTGTATGTTAATCTCTTTGATTTTCTGAGGATTTTCTCTATATTATTCTCCCCACACTGGAAAAAGGAAAAAAAAAAAAAAAAAAAAAAAAGAAGGAAAAGAAATTTGTGGAAGAAATGACAGTGTTTATGTAGGAGAGACATTGTGTGATTAGCATTAACTGTGTGCTCATTGCAGTGCAAAAAAACAAAATGGAGAGGAGGGTTGGAAGCAGGAGGGAAGGAAAAGTGAACTCCATGTTGTCTGCAGGATGTATTTTTCATGGAATATGCAAAATGTTATGCATGGGGGCTTTCATGACTGGATTTTGTAATCTTCATAACTTGGAAATCTCAGAAAAAGATAAATGGAGGAGAACTGAACAGCTAGTGGCCTCAGTCTTGATGATTCTAGGATAAATCCTTTTAATAAACATGAAACTGCAGCAGTGCAAAAACTCTAAATCCTACTTTTGATTTAAAGATGTTTACTTCTGTATCTGCTACATTTCTCAGGTTTTATTTTCCTCCTCTCTTTTCAATTTTATGTCTCTGGCTATCCATAAGGTTAATTGGTTTTTACATTTATTCTTCAATGATGAAGCATGCATGTACATACATAACACATTAATATATGCAGACAGTGGGGACATGCATATAGTTTTGCTTTGCAGTGGCTTCCAAGAAGACTTAATAGGAAATTATTGTCATTCTATAGTTTTTTTGTTTATGTTTGAAAAATGCTGTTGTCTGTACAGGAGGTTCATATTTGTGAGACGTGCAGATGTTGAGGTAAAGGAGGGAAATGCCGTTTAGAGAAAACTTACAGATAGATAGGTTTTGTTGGTGATAGTGGTGACAAAGGAATTGTTTAAGAAAATTAAACAAACTGCACTGGTTTCACAACACCAGGACCCCTTCACTAGCTAATCCATCAGAATTGAGATTTGACAAGGCTTGATTTATAATAAATATTTGATTAATTTATACATTTCTACAATATAACAACAAGAATTTGGAAGTTCAAGATTTAATATTCAGGCTTCCCTTCATATACACAGGGGGGGAGAATACATTTAGATCTCTCATTTATTTTCCAATTAACTGTTCTTTATCCATGCATTAATATTACAGAAGAAGAATAATTAAAACAGATAAGCAATTTATAAAAATCTTCACATTTCATGCTAATTACCATAATGTAATGTTACATTTCTATTAGCAGCTTTTGTTCCCTCCCCCCACTTTTCTTCTAGCAACCCTGGGGCCTTAGCTAGTCAGCATGTTATAAATCTTTGTTAAAATGCGACACGAAGCTAAGAAGCTTGCAACAAAGCAAATTGGACAGTGATGGAGCTCTCCTCTCTTTACCTTCATTTCCCAACAGCCAGCCTGACATCAAATGTGAAAACAATGATGGCTTTTCACAGCTTCTCATTGTGAAGGCTAAGGGGCTCCCAAGACAAAAGGTTGTATGGACTTTGAAGAATCATAGCCAGCCCATAAGAAAGGCAGAGGAGAGCAACTTGATCCTAGGATCCTGTTCGAGCTATAAATCATGGGACCAGGAAGGAACTGTAGAGTAGACATAACTGGTACCACCATATCATGAGATTATATTCACAAACAATTAAGTCCAGTCTTAAAATGAGTTGGCTTGTTTGTTCCCACCGTCCTTATATAAGATTATTATTATTTAAAAATAGCCATTCTAATGGGAATTTCTAATGACGGTTAATGTTCAAACTATAAAGTTAGAGAGCAAAAGTAATGCCATGTGATATTACACAAGCTTTCCCATACTTCTGTTCCAGTTACCAGTAAAACTAAACACAGAGTCAAGCTTAGACAGCATGGCTGTTATGAGCAGTTTGGAGTAAGAAATAAAAAAAGGTGCAAATCTCTTATCTTGTGAACAGTTTACATTGATAAATACGTTTCCTTTGCTGAAACATGAGACTTCATACCAGTAAAATGATGTACATACTCATGTGTTTAAAGGAATGGAATAAACTTGTCCAGTGAATTAGCTAGAACAATATGGTGAGCTCCATCAGCAGCAGTACAAATGGCCAGCAAGTTAGCACAGGCACACACAGAGGCATGCACACATGCATACCCCCTTCTACTTTGCTGCTGCAGGGCAAAGCCAAGTGCTTAATTGTACTGTTAGTTGCATCCCTCAGCAGCCTTTTCCATTCAGCATTTAAGCAGTAATTTGTGTCATAATACAGATAATGTACTTCCATATGTTTCAAAAATACACTCATCTATGCTTTCAGAAATAATAATGTAGTTTAGGTTTCATTTCATTTTTATCCCTGAAATAGACTTTGATATAAGGCAGTGGAAATTGCTCCAGTGCCAAGTCCTGAAACCTTTCTTTAAAGAGAAGAGTACATACGTGGGTCTCCTCAGCTGCTACCAGCCTATCGATCCAATGCTACAACACTTACATTACTTTATGTATCTTTATTTGTTGCAACATTGATAGTATTCAAACTGCATTCGATAATGTGATAGATAAGCTACCTGTTTAAAACCTCTTACTGAGATCCTATTGGGACTGGCATGTAATTGAAAACACTTAATGGAATATTTCAAGGCATATTGCCAGAGAATGAACAAGAGAATCACATTTCATTTTAAAATGCCATACAAAAATCACTTAAAATGATCATAGCTGTGGTTTAGTGTAGAAGAAGATGAGTATTCTAATTTACATAGACTTTCTTTCTGAAATTATTTTCTGTCTTTGTTACATTTGACAACTAACCCACTGTCTTTTCAGAAATGCCTGACATTCCAAGTAAGTAGAGAGGGGTGACAAGCGATCCATTTTTTAGATTGCTGAATGCATTGGGTGTGTTTTAAGCCTCGAGGCCAAATCTCCAGTTGGTTCGCTCCCTCAGGAAGAAATATCAGTGCTTACACGTTCTGTCTTGACCTATTCTATGATGATAAAAGGCCAAATTGTAATACTCTTAGTTAGGGCTTAGTTTGCACTGTCCTTACGTCTGTTAGGCCTCAATAATATTTAAACCTTGGAGGGCTTAAAACTCTGGAATTCTCAGGTTTCTGACGGCAATACCACAAAATCTAGCCAAGAAACTTTTCAAGCTGGAGGTCTTATGAATCTTGTGCATGCTTGCACAGCACCAGACAAAAGGAGATTTCCACCTACTATAAGTAAACTGAGGAACAGAGAGTTTAAGTGGGCTTTTTTTCAATCACTTGACAGACTATGTAGGAAGCTAGGAATCAGCAACCAGCCTGCCTGTCTCCATCACCTTATAGGCTACAGAAAAAGATACCCCTCTGGCAGCTGACATCCATACACATTTATACTGCTAATTTGCCACTGACACTCTTCCTCCAGCACTTTTGCCCAAGAAAACCATTTTGTGCAAGGGAAAAAAGTTTCTACCAAGAATGTAATAGTCAGGAGAAGCACTAAAAGGCATCTTCAACTGACTCAAGAACAATTTCTAACTTAAACGAGTAAAAGGAAGGAAAATAATTTCAGATGTGAATTTTCAAAACACCACTGGCTGTATACACAGAGGCAAGTGTACAATATTTTGCTGATTCAGGCTTAGCCAACCTCATATTACAAGCCAGTCTTCATACAACGGAAGAATTACATAATACAGGGAAATACATAAATGTCTAGTTGTACCTGTGCAACTTTAGGAGCCTTGAGCACTCAAACCATTTTACCCTAATTTTGTAGAATAATATTTTTTAATTGCTGCTGACATTTTAGCTCTAATTAATGCTAAAAGTATTCATGCTACAAAGACTTGTGTCACCCAGCTTTATTGCATTCTAACATCAGAAAAGTATCCACCTGAGGCAAATGACTGTGTTTAGCTTAGTCTTTGCTCCTTTTGCAGTCTCCTTTTCAAGCTGTGTTTTAGAAGTAAACAGCACTGTGTTGATAATTTTTTTATCCTGGCATTGGGCAAGAGAAACAGGTCCTTTTTATGGCGTAGCTTTAAAACCTAACGCTAAACTCAAATAAAAAGCCTATATTCAAAATTCCTCCAAACACTGTGTTTTGACATGCAGATCGATCCAAGCTAAAGTGTGTTTGAGTCCTGTTTGTAACTAACTCAGAGGAATAGCTTAATATTAGTCAGCCAATACCTTAAAGGGTATAGATCATCCCTTGACTACCATCCTGGTCCTAGACCTGGATTTACGTAAGCACACATAATCACCATATGTTAATATATATTTGCCTACAGGTTTGAGAACCACATTAGTGCATAGGCCCTTCATAAAAGTGCAGCAATGACAGTAAAATAGAGTAAATATTCTGAGAACAAACTCAACCTTTCCACTTGTCACTATATACAAGTCTGTGCTGCTATCATCTAAATTCCCTGAAAGGCAGATTTTCCCCACTGAGTGATCAACCATGGAGCCACATGAGGCTCATTAGAACTGCTTTCTCTTCTTTTCTATTCTTTTGAGTCCATTGGAATGATGACCCTCAATATGGAAATTGAATGTGAAGGGGAAGCCACAATCACCAAAATCGAGATAGCTTATGAGCTTAATTCATATTTTGCAAAGATCCCATGTTACAGAGTTAAACCAAATGTGGAAAAAGCCTGTGATGAGCAGAAATCACTATACCAGATTAGAGAGTAGGAATCAATTTACGGAGATTTCAGCCTATGGAAAATAAGTTGAATGCATGAGCTACCTGAATTCATGGTTTCACTACTGGAGGGGAATGAGGGATTTGCCAGCTGTTAAGCAGCGCTGTCCTATTTATTCAGTATCAAATCATGGTCTTCCTAGCTAATAAAAGCAAACCAGTGTCAGTCATGCCGTCACTAATAAGTAATGCCTCTTTCAGAATACATCCAAACCTTTCAAATAAAACAACTGTCTAGATAATATCTGTTTCTTGCAAATCCTATGCACATCCTCGCCAAATGTTCCTGCCATTGGCTTCTAAGGCAAAATGATGAAGATTGAACAACACACAGCATATGCTTACAGCTGGGACACATCAAAAGCAAGTTTCGAACCAGGGCATAGCGCAGAGATGTCTAAAGCATCACTGATAGATACCTTCCTTATGGCTATGATTTAAAGCCATGTTTACAGTGTTTGACCTCAACTGCCACTGACGAAGTCCCAGGTACCACTGACCTATTTCCATTTATAGTGACAATCTGGAGTGAATGTTGCCTTGGAGGACACGTTTCATATATCCTCTGGTATCTGAGGTGAGGAACACAGGCAGGATACAAAAAATAAGTAATCAGTGTGGTGAATGTGCCATGCAATTTCACATACCCATCACAGGGGAAGAGGTTTGCAAGGGTATATGTGTGGTGTTGCTTGCCAATAGACACAGATTGTTTAACAGTCACCTCCAGGCAGTAAAACTGGTTGCCATTTCAAGTGCCAGGTAATTTTATAGGATAATTATTAGCCTTACAGAAGTTATTAGAGACCAGCTACTGGGAGACTTGTGAAGTGTGAATTACCACTATCCATCTGACCAGGAAGGATAGCTAATCCCCTCAAACATTTTATGCTGAGCTGAAGATTATCCCCCTTTTTAGGTATTAGAAAAATCTTACGAAAAGATCAAATTACATATAATTTCTATGGTTGTGAGAGAGCATTTACAAGATTTCTCTTCGATTTTTCCACCATCCGCCACCCCTGTTTTCATACTCACCCTTCTTTCCAACAATATGTTAGGAAAACACAGTTCTGTCTCAGCCATCTCTGATACTGCCATCTTCTTAGTACACCACAAGCAGTGAAGTAGTGATGTGAATCTCATTATATCTTCCAATGGAAATCATTTCTAAAGATGATAGTAAAGCTAACACCATGTGCTAAGGCAGTCAGCATAGCTCTTTCAAGGTCCCACAGTCTCCCCTCCTCCTTCACACCCAAAGTAAAATTTGTTGTGCTGAGGATATAGACAGTTTTTCACCCCTTCTTATCAAGCCACTGGTGATGTGTTACTTTTCTCTTCTTCCTATTTCTTTCACCCAGTATTGTCCCTAATGTTGAGCTTTCAGTATGTGTCCCAAAGCCAAATGTCACTATTGAACATTACAAGGCCACATCCTCTAAAGGAAAGTGTGAGCAAGCAAGCTCTTCTGCATCTACCAGGGCCAACTTGCTTAAGGAAAGTATCATGTGTACATAGTACTGAGAAGATACGGAGGTCAAATGCGGGGGGAAAGAAATTAAGAAAAGCTGCAGCCCCATTTTTGGATTGTTTTTCAGTCTCCTTGAAAAGGGAAATATAGAGTATCACCACAGAGTGCCCTCTTGCGTATGGTATTCCTCAACATTGATGTATCAGCCCTAACATGCAACCATGTGTTTGAACATCTTTTCACCTTGGGTGTCTGGCGCTGTCATCTGTGAGGAACTTTACTATTTCTGCAACAATTGCAGAAATGAAGTCAGTACACCCAGAGATACTGTCTGTGTTCCAAGCCTCAGCTGATGATGCTCCCACCCATTAAGCTCCTGCCAGCTACCTGCATCCATACATACTGGGTATAAGCTGTGCAGATGGAGAGGTTTCATATGAGTTACTGCTATTTCCAATCCATAACTGGTGAGTGTCTATCACTAGGTCTGTCCTTTGTTCATTTGTTACCCATCTTGCACTGCTTCCTCTCCTCCCTCCCATGTCTCTTTTGAAATAGCACATTTCGGTTGGCATGCTTTGAAGGGATGTTTCCTTGATTATCTTGCTCTTTCTTCTCCTACCCCCAAAGCTTTCTGTCTTTTTCTGTCCATGAGAGAAAAAAATATACTGTGCTGTGGTCTTCCTTTTCAAGGAACTGTTACATGTTAGTGCACACAGGCTTG
>WYDI02032249.1:52585-75275 GCA_009867235.2 Psittacus erithacus
TCCATGAGAGAAAAAAATATACTGTGCTGTGGTCTTCCTTTTCAAGGAACTGTTACATGTTAGTGCACACAGGCTTGCATTCCTCATACTGCTGATCTCCTCTTTATCCGCCTTAATTTTTCACACAAGATCAGGAAATATCTTCTTCAAGGACCACATAAAGGCAAAAATTTGCTGTTTCTATTACACCAAAGGGGGTAAATCTATGTGACAGATTGCAGAAAATGAAACTATTCCCACCACAGAGTAACTCCTGTTTTACACAGCCACTACTAATAGAGTCCTCCCAGAATTGCAAGGCAAGCAGGAGTCCAGCAAACACTTTCAGTCATTTCTCTAATATCTCATGGGGATTTTGTTTTTGTTTTTTTTTTTTTGGTCTTACTTTGATTTGGACTTTTCAGAATGTGGCAGTAGATTAGATGTGAATTTTTTATTTCTTAACACTTTCTCACTTTTTGCCTAAGCACGCTTTGCTTGCATACTACTTTTGCGCCAGTACCTTAGTTGTTTCAGAAACTAAGAGACAAGAACATTTATACCAATGTATTCTCTTTTCAGAGTATCTGGTGTCTTTGCTTTATTCCTTAATTTTATCTTAAAGCTCCTAAAACACTGACTGCCTTTTCACCTTTCACACTCTTTATTATAAAGAAAAAAGAAGCCTTTTGTTACCTGTTTGCCTTTTTTTGTAAAGGTCCTGGTGATATAATTTGCAAAATAATAATGCTGGGACAGCATCATTTAAGAATGGGTTTTAAAGTTCTCTTTCATTCTGATTGGCTTACTTAATATGTTGAACTTCTTGAGGCTTCTACCAGTCAAATGTGAAAATTAACATAAATTTGTGAATTATTGGTATTTGTTTAGACAGAAGAGGAAATAAACTGTTGTAGTCTGTATATATAGATTAATAAGGAATCTCTGCATGTATCTATAGATTCAGCTTAATTGTAGTCCAGAGGCCATTGTACATCCAAAGAAATATTATTCATTTCATAAAGCATAAGCTGAGATGTCAGAGTTCTTTTCTTTGGTTACTTTACTGGATTTTTTTCATTAATCCAGGGCACTGCTTGAGTAAATAATTCCTTCCTTTTGTTTTATTGTACCCATTTTGTCCATATGATTTTTTTTTTTTGGCTTGTTCAGTCTCTGGAGTGAAGTTTTGTGTGTTCACATAGCACTTTGTGCACTGTGACTGTGAGTTCAGGTAAAACATCTAATTCCTAAGTAAATACAAACCAAAGAAGGAATTTGAGCCATCAGGTTTTGTTGCACAAAGACTTCCTGGCTGGTTGGTAAAATGTATGAGACTTGCCCTGTCTTTAATCTTGGAGGACACAACCATGTGTTTGCATTGGTAGGCAAAAATCAAAACATAGCTTTATTGTTCTGGCTTAGGGTGAAGGGGTAGGGAAGGTCAGTCTAGACAGGAAAAATGGGTAAGAACAATTGTTTCACAGGTCTGTGCCTCTGAAGTTTCTCTGCCAACACGCTGATGGTCTCCTATTAGAAAGACCATTTTACTCTTAAAAGTGCCACCTTTAAGGGTAAACCACAACACACCAGCAGCAAAAACATCTTTCAGTTACGTAGTTCTGAAAAGCAGTTATGTTCTGCTTGTTATCATGTAATATTGACCTTAACTTTAAAAATTAATCTTGACTGTAGCTCTCTCTCTTCCTAATATATTTAAGTGAGCAGTCACATCACCACCCTCCCCTCCTTCCTCACCCTCTGCCTTTATTTTGTCAGACAAAAAATTCATGCTTTTTCATTCAGGTTTGGTCACCGTTAGCACAGTCCATTCTCTAGAAGCCCTTCTCCACACCCTTTCCAGCTGGAATATTCCTGCTTCCAAGTGAAGTCTTGAGAGAGGTTGCAGAGCATTGTGTGTGGTTTTCCTCATGGTACAACAGTCTGTCCTGATTACAGTGCAGTAGCACAGATGTTCTTCATATAGGAAGCCACTCACCTGGCTTAAGGGTCCTTTTCTGATTGTTCCATAATAAAGCTTCTTTTTCTTTACCAGTCCCAGCCATCATTTCTTAAAAAACATATGCATAGTATTTTATTTTTTTACAAGAATCAAGTCCTAGGCGTACCTGCAAACTTGATAAAATTATCTGATATTCCCTTGATTCTCAGATATTTTATCTGCTGTTTGAATGTGTTACATGTTGCAGAGCCCCATGAAACTGTCCACCTCTCTTCCACTGCAAGAAAAACGTTTAAAATTGCTACAGTTGGCACAGCAGTGTCTATTTGGCAATAGTGCAACTAAACTGGACAGGACGAAGCCAGCACATTACTCAGAATCAGTGGGGTGAGTAGAGCTTTGAGAACATGAAAAAGTAAAATAAAAAATTTTCAAGGTCCTTTTCTTTTGTATGGAGAGGATTCTGACAGGAGAACACACCTCATCTGAGGACCTGGAGGGCAAAGTCCCAAGTTCTGCCTTCAGTCAAACTGCTTGGGTCAGTGGACACTTTCTTGAATAAGAAGGGAGTCTCAGAGTATTTAGGATCTAGGCTTATTAAGTATTCCACTCTGTACACCTATTGGCTCATGAAGGTCTAAAGTTTTATTCTCACTAAGTATTAAAAGACAGTCTGACTCCTTTTGCATGTAGTGTTCAGGAAGAGTTGTTTCAGTGGAATAGAAATATTCATATATACATTTACTTCAAGGAAATGCAACCATTTTTGCTTCCTCAGTTTCCTTGACTTAATTTCCTGAGATGAGAATCTGCTCTGGAGTCCCTGCCATAGCTTTTTTTTTCTTTCTTTTTTTGCCTTTTTATTTTTTTGAGCCTTCATTTATTGCTATAGCCCAGGCTCAGGTTCATCAATTTTCAGCCTGGGTGAATTTAAAAAAAACCTATTAACTTCCTCCTATTGTGTGTATCTAAATATGGCATTGCCTTTTTCTTATGG
This sequence comes from Psittacus erithacus, assembly GCA_009867235.2. Classification (NCBI taxonomy): domain Eukaryota; kingdom Metazoa; phylum Chordata; class Aves; order Psittaciformes; family Psittacidae; genus Psittacus; species Psittacus erithacus. Next base: position 55,525 of record WYDI02032249.1, read on the forward strand.
AAAGCTTTGCCAAGGGGCTGTTAATTTAACCTTGTGTCATCATATCTTTCATGGAAATCCATGATGTGGCAAGGTCGTTACCATCTGCTTCCATCAGGAGGGTTATCTCCACGTCTAGACATTGTAGTGATAGGCTTTTTAGGGTTGCTGATTGATAGACAGGGCTTTGGAGAGATTGCATTTAATCCTCTTCAGATGTGGATGGATGTTTTCTGGCAGTCTGGGATGAAGTTCGGGATTGTATTTTAAGCAAATTTTTCCTAGAGTGCAAACGGGACAACTTTGGTTAACAGTAAACTCAAACAGATCTGAGGAATTAGGTGGGGGATTAAATAATATCTGAATCAGAGAGAATCAGATATATATTCTGCCATATATATATCTGATAGATATATATGAAATACCTGATACATATTAGATATATATCAGTTTGCCATCAGATATAAAATACAGGATATCGATATAAGACATGCTTATCTTCTTTTGTTTTTTAACACAAATCAAAATTCTTCAAGTACAGCTTCATGCACTTTTAATGGCAACAGCTTCCTTCAAGGAAAACTGTTACAAAAAACATGAAAGAGCAAAATAGAAAGAAAGAGTGTGCCTATATGCACATGAAACGTTCACCACTGATGATTTAAAATATATAGATTGTAAAAAAAAAAATAGAATCTTGTTAGCTGCTCGCCATTTGTTTATTTTGGCACAATTCTGCTCTCAGAAAATGAGAATAAGGCAAATAGACATACTTCTGCCCTCTGTTGTATTCTGGTTCTTGTGTGAGAGCACAATGCAGCAATGTTTGGGTTTCAAACAGCAGAAAGCAGAGTCTGTTCTGAAAAGTTGCCTTTATGGAAACTTTTAAAACTGCCAGACATTCCTGCGCTGTGAGGTGTATGTCCTCCACCAGCACTCCTGCAGTCCCCAGCACATGGAATGCAGTCCCCCCACAAGATGGTCAGTGCCCACATGATCAAGTGATTTCAAAGATTCTGAAAGTGCTTTTACCTGACAGGAGGTTGCTATTGAGATGCTGGTTCTGCATATGTGACCTTCTCTGACTGCTCTGAGTACATCTTTCAATGTCTTTCCCTACCTCAACCTCCTCACTTGTGATCCTCCCTGGGCAGACTCACACTGTTCTTGCCCTGGCCCTTACTCTTGCCTCAGCTCCTCTGCCAGCCTGCAAACTGAATTTGGTTACTTTGAATACTACATCTGAGAGGTGATATGCACAACTTCCCTTCAGAAGAACTAGTTTATTGAGAGTTATTCCTTAGGGAACAAGTCTAGGACTGATCTTGTTTTTATTATTTACCAATACAAAACTGGTACTGTGAATGAATGAATGAATGAATGAAAATTAGCCATTAGGTAACACTACCAATATGGAAGACAGAAGGAAGGAAGACTATTTTGACTTGTGCAAAGCATTTGACATTGTCCAGCATGACATCCTTGTCCCTAAATTGGAGAGACATAAATCTGATGGACCGCTCAGTGGATAAAGAATTAGCTGGATGGTTGCATGCAGAGTTGTGGTTAATGTGTAGTGCAGTCAACATGCAGGAGGAAGGGATGTCATCCAGGGGGACCTGGACAGGCTGGAGTGGTGGGCTAATATGAACCTCATGAAGTTCAACAAGGCCAAGTGCTAGGTCCTACACCTGGGTTAGGGCAATTCCAGCACAAACATAGGCTGGGAGGAGACAGGATTGAGAGCAGCCCTGAGGAGAAAGACTTGGGGGTGTTGGTTGATAAAAAGCTCAACAGGAGCTGGCAGTCAGTATTTGCCGTCCAGAAAGCCAACTGTGTCCTGGGCTGCATCACCAGCAGTGTCATCAGCAGGTGGAGGGATGTGATTCCACCCCTCTTCTGCCTTCTCGTGACACTCCATCTGGAGTACTGCGTTCAACTGTGGAAGGCAATTCTGGACAGTGTTGGAGTTTAGGAGGAATTTAAAATCCTGCTCTAGAGGAGAGTCCTACGTATTGGCTAAGACATACTTGTTAGTGCATACTTCAGTCTCTGCCCAGCAGGAAACCCTATATGTAGGGCTGAAAGACAGCTTAATTTTCTGCCTCTTCAGTAATTTGCTTCTTGATAGAGACTGTTACAATGCAATGTCCATTTGACACAGTAGGCTGGATTAAATTCATCAACACACCCAACAGAAGCTGCTGACCAGACTTTGAGCTTATCAAGAGTGCTGTGTGTCAGTTTGGCACGCACACATGCCACATATTTCATAGCCAGGCCTGTAAACCACCTGAGCCTTTTTCAATGCAAGATGAGTCTGCAAGGATAATGTCTTTTGTCCACTGAAAGTCAAAATAGCAAATTACCATTGTTAAACCAAACATGGATTCAGGTGCACACTTCTGCACAGAAGAATGTAATTCAATTCTTCTAACAGAAGTTTTACACCACTTTTCTTGCAATGGCTTTATTGAAAGTTTAGTTGAATATTTTCCTCTGAAGCACAGTAAAATGAGCATTGCTCTAACTTGTCTGGGCAGCCAACAGCGTCAAGATGCCCTATATGCAGGTGAAGATACATAGCTGAGGGATTTATGGGATATGCTTTTTGATGCCTGGCAGTCTTGCATGGAGGAAGAGTGGACGCCCAGCTTTTGCAAGCACCATAGAAAGCTGATGCTGGAGTGAGCAGCTCTGAGACAGGCTGAGTTATGCATTTCTCTTCAGCTGGGATTTAGAAGTAAGAACAATTGAAAGGGAAAGGCTTTTTACTTGCGTTTTGCAACCAGCCAGAAGAATGCATGCTCTCTGGTCTGAGACACTGTATGGATCAGTGTCTGGTTTTCATAACCATCACTTCTTGCTGTTACCTCACAGAGAATAGCAGGCAAGCTAAAAAAAGAAACAAACAACAAAACCCAACACAGCCATGTTTATTTAAGAAGTTCTTATTTGACAGATGAAAAACTGAAAATTGTGAGAACAATCCGCTGTGGAAAAAAGTACTTGGATGTAACTCAGAAAAAACACCCAAACTGTTGGTTTGTAATCTGATCAGAAATAAAGGAAACCAAATAGACTGTATGAATACAGGTATCCGTCATATCTGACCTGTGAAAGAAGAGCTTATATACCTGTTCCTGTGTGGGTTATAGCTCAGATTTCAAAGCTTTGACTGCAACAAGTGTAGGAATCTGTTAAAAACATAACTGCTCTTAACCAACAGGCATATCATAATTTCTCAGACTGTAATTTATCAGCTATTTAAATAGAAAGAGATTGATCATGAGAGGCCTCATAAATCCTGCCCCGCTGTCAATATTCAATAGTTATTTAACATACTGAGGAGTTTGTGTTGCCCAAAACACTGGGATGCTAAGATTTACTGGCTAGGATTGATTGTTTCTGGTAGTACAGATAGCTGAAGTTTTGGTCCCGGAAATGTCTCAATATGATGGAATAAATTCTCAGCTGCCACATCAGGGTATGAGAGTCCTTCTCACTGAGGAGAAGATAGCATGCCCCTCATGCAGGTATGCTTATGTGTGCATGGCTGTTGTATTTGTGACCATAACACACAGCTCTTCCTCTTCTCTCTAAATGCTTTCAGGCTATATTCCTTTAAAGAAAGCTTCCAGTTATCAGTTAAAAACAGCCAACACAATCACAATTATCACTGAAATGACAAGCACAATTGGTTAAATGGTGAAAGGAAGAAGATAGTTGGATCCAGCCACTGCTTAACAGATCTTGCTAAAGATTAAGTTCTGATCAGTCCAGCGTGGAAGCAGTATGATGTGAGAAGAAAGCACACAGACTTGCTTCTCTGTCAGATTAGCATAGAGGTCAGGAACACATTTACATTACCTTGCATATAGAAGAAGGGGGAGAAAAAGGGCAGGAGCAGAACTGAGAGTTATTGCAAATTCTACTTGTCGTGAGTGCTGAAGTGAGGTCCAACCTTTAAACAGCAATGGCAGGTAACTAATGTTAGTAATTTTTGAAGCAAAATGTGCTCACATTTTTTTCCCAAACTGCTGTCAGTTCAGTTTCAGCAGGTGAGGATCTTTGCCAGGTTCATACAGGGGAGACAAGGGAAAGATCTCCATTCCATACACAGACAGAATCATTGCCATGTTCCCACGGATTAGGCCACATACTTTCCCAAACCTCTTGATCTTTTGCACCCACTCCTATAGCTGAGATTGCCTGCAGTCTTGAGATGGTTACTGACAAAGTTGGTGTCTGCACATACTTCTGAGTTTGACTTTATTGAGCAACAGCTCTCTTGTGAAAGTGGCTGACACAGGTCACAGCTACAGTAGGATATATTGTCATTTGGGTAACGTGGGCCATGTTTCTGAGATGCCATCAAGGTTAAGGTTGTTTGACAGAGATATTTGGAGCTATAAAAGGCTTCCTGGCCTCTGAACACATTGCTCTGTAAAAATAGCTTGCTTTTGCCTTCTTTCTTATGTTCTTTTTTTTTTATTTTTAATGAACAGACTTTTGTTATCTTTTTTTGTCATGTCATATATGCAGTTATCCTTGCCCAAGCACAGATTTTTCATTATTTGGAGGTTTGGGTGGTGATTTGGACCCAACTCCAATTCTTTCAGGTAGAGTAGGGATCATGTAGAGAAAAGTTCCCTTTCCTGTTAAATACTTTTAGGACGGTTAAAAATTGTGCACATTTTGCTCAAAGATATCATTCACTGACAGCAGAGAATATGCAGGACTAACAAAGGTAAAATCATCCATCTTTTCTCTGACCTCAGCCTACTGCAGACCTTCTCTACTGTAGGGGTGTTTTCTTACAAGTGTTCTTATTTTACAGCTGGAATATAGGTTTTCTCCCCAGTACTGAAAATGGAGAAGCTCCTGATAGGTTGGAGCACAAATTCTTTATCTTGGAGCAGATCTTTTCCTGATCCCTCACTGGATATAGAGCAGCTCACAAAACTGAGAGGTCTTACAAACAGCACCTTCCTGTTACCTCTGCTCATGAGACAGGAATTCTCATGTGATGACAGTTAAATGAGTGAGAAGTTTCACTGAATCACACTGTGAAATTTTCTCCTTTCTGGAGTGAGATAGTGTGCTGCAAAAAGCTGTTTAAAAGTGAACAAGTCTCAGCTGAAAAAAGCGAGAACTGACAGGTTTGGTCCTGCACATTACATTCCTTTGTAAACCAGAGAGATGCTTTCTGAGAAGATTTTTCATGCTCTATTAAAAAAATAATCTTTTGTATTGCATATATTCTGTAGGCAGAGACCGCTTAACTGTAATGGTGGATGAGATTCAGAAGGAAAGCTACACTTCTAAAGACAGAAAGAAAAAAAAGGCTTCATACATGTAAAGGATTACATTTCAGACTGTGGAAGGATAAGAAAATAAGTTTCACTAAGCGTTACTAACAACACAGAAAGCTACCATCAGAATCTTGAGTCCTACTAAGTGCAACTTTCTAGAGTCATGGAAGCAGGCTGCAGGGCTTCAGTGTTCTGCGGTCCATAAAGCTTAGGCAACGAACTGAGGCGAAACATTCAGCCTAATATTTTGCAAACCTATCTCTTTATTCCACTTTGTCATCACCCACAACAATTCATGCCTTGCACACTTGCAGAGTGCATTGTTGCGGGGGAGGATGGGATGCAGTTGCAGAAGTAATGAATTTAAGTTGTAGTGGGAGATTTTGGTTAATCTTCTGGGAAAATCATACCCCAGGCCTCACATTCTGTGCTGCAGAAGCCAGTTTTTACCACAAGAGTGAAAACCAATCTTTTGACTCTAACAAATCTGAGGCATTTTGTCTGCGTACTTGTGGCCAAAGCTTTTTTTTATTACTGGGGAAAAATAAAAGCTAACAATTAAAAATAAAAGCTGTAACTAGAACACATACAATTTTCTTCTTACAAAAAATGTATGAACAACTGTACGTATGTCAGGAGCATACTAGCTGGTACATTATATTTTACTTCTATTTGTTGCTGACTTCAGGCTGGATGCTGATGCTTTTACTCACAATGAGTCAACTCTTACTGTGTAAGGAACTCTATCATTGACTGAAACAGATTTGCAAGAGTGAAGTACTACTGAGTATTCCTTAGGGGTGTTAGCAGCTGGCCTTACAAGACATGTTAATTTTAAATATACTTTTGAAAACAGAGCAATGCTTAAGCATTGCTGCTTTTGATTGCAAAATTGCGATGACAAACTTTGCCAACTGGCCCAGGCACACACAAAACCGAACTACAAATGTTTGCTTCTAGCACAGAGTGGTTACAGAATAAGCTTTATATGCTTGCATGTACACACACACACAATACAGCTTTTTGAAGTAGAATCAACTTGGACAAAAGACAGTCCAGAAGCTTTTACCGTTGAGCTGTAAATAAGGCTTGGGTAACATGGCTCTTCTTGGTGTTCTGCACAAAACAACATACCTGTCTACACAACCATGGCTGTGTGACTCGTCTGGGAGTAAGAAAGCATCCAGCTACTCTCCTGGTAAATGGGTCACTGGTGAGGGAGCTGGCAAGCTGATGTGAAAGGTGTTCAGCAGCAACCAGCCTTTCGAGAGATCAGGTAGTTAATGGAAAACCTGCAAAGAATAAAAATATTTCCTTATTAACCCATCTCTGGTATTTGCCCTGCAAATGCACTCTCCAGGTTAATTTGCTGCCTGATGCCCCTTCTGAAATCAGTGGCATGTACAGCAAATCATAATGATGAGAGACAGGACTCAGTGAACGGTTCTCTCAGCTCCTCCAGACCCCCATATCTGTGCCAATGAACACAGAGTTGCATCTTTTAGAGTATATCAAATGGTTGCACTTTATTTCCTATACATTTTCACCAATAGAACATCAGGAAATGTAAACTCAGAGGTATCAGAAATTCAGGCAAACAAATGATCTGCTTCTGAGGAAGAACAAGACCACCAGAGACCAAGAACACCAAATCATATGCAGAGACTTGTTCTAGGGGCTGGAGCCAAATTAAATGCTTATTTTAAAAAAACCCCAAAAAACAAAACAAAAAAAAACCCAACCCAAACATAAGTACTATTAATATTTGTGTTTGAGGAAACAACTGTAATAGATTGCTTTTCTGACTAATTCCCTAGAAGAAAGTGAGAGCTAGGAGTAAAGAGCTATCGCATAGAAAAGGTTTACTAAACTCATCAGAAACCTTTGTTTGCTTCTCTATCGTATTTGTCTATGTCCAGGTTTCATGTCTGAGAGTCACAGGATCACAAGATCATACACTTCTTCAGGCTGGAAGGGACCTCAGGTGTCTTTAACTCAACTGTCTTCTGAAAGTGAAGTCAGCTGCAGTATCAGAGCAGGATGCTCAGGGTTTTATGCAGATGGGTCTTGCAAACCTCCAAGGATGGAGCCTGCAAAGTCTTCCTGGGCTTCTGCTCCACTGCTTGGCTGTCTTCATGGAAAAGCAGTTTCTCCTTACATACAATCTCTTCTTTTAACTTATGCCCATTGCTTAGTCTTCCAACCACACACTACTATTGAGAGCATGGTTTCCATTTCCTTGAGTCTTGCTGAGGAAGGCAAATATACCAGTAGGTATATTCCAATACTAATATGAGGGTAACTTTTACTATCAGATTTAATATGAGCATATTAGCAACTTTATGACAGAAGGCCTATTTTCTGAAGGTAAAATGGTATATGTAAAGTAATACAGATGTGGCAAAATTGACCAATTCTGACAGAATGTAGGTACACAACCTTTTAAGAGATTAAACATTTACCAAAAATAGACCGATCCAACTAGTAGTATGCGAAATTATAATAGAAATAATTATTTTCTCAGAGATAAACACATAGAAAATCCCCAAATATTTGACGCTTGCATATCTGCCACCACAGCAGCAAGAGTAGCAGCCTTGTGCTGAGAAATGCATTTATTAACAAAGGCTTTGAACCTTTTGGTGATAACTATCATTCATAACCAAGAATAACCAAGAAACAGAACTCTAGGCTCTTGGGAATCAGAATCAGCTCCTTTCCACTTTGAAGCCCAGTAATAAATTGTTTCTTTATTAACTATGAAGTTTTATACTAGCTCTTAGCCAGGAGCCCACATGAGAGAGGATCCTGGTTCTGCACAGGTTTTGCCTCCAAAAACCTGATTCTGGAGCTCCAGTGTCAGGATGTGTTCAGGTTTACTGGACAGAATCTGATTTACGAATTAGAGCAGAATTTGGTAAAGTAACTGGATCTGCTAATAAGTCTGTACTTGCATTACACATAAGGATTGGTTAGCAGTCAGGTTGCCTGGCTCCCACAAAATTTTGAGGGGGACAGCTGAACAGCCAGTTGCACAGCTGCAACAGACTTGACTGTTGAGTGATTGAATGAAGAAAGAAAACAAATATATTCACCATGAAATAAGACAATCTGAATCCAAAGTACTTTTTCAACAATATACAGAATACCTAATTGGTATTAAATATGAGCTTGTCTAGTGAAAGCAGTACCCTTCAATTCTACCATGGCAGTCTAACCATCGAAAAAAGGAAAAACACGAGTGTCCTTATAAAGCTGAAGCCTGTGGGTTTGGATTAAGAAAGTGACATGATTTTTCTTTTTTAGATCAGAAGTTCAGTCTGGTTTCTTTTTCAGATTCCCCATACCTCTGCTCTGCCAAGCTTTGACTGAAGGAGACAGCAGAAATATCAAAATATCTCAGATAATCCTGTTCTTGCAGTATTTCTGGCCTAACCAAACCCAGAGTACTTATTCCCCTGACCACTGGCTGACTGAAGTCTGTTACTACAGGATGAGTATTTAAGAGGTGTGACTGTCAGACCCAGCCAAGTGGTGTTTGCTTACTCTGCCATCCTCCTTCACAGAGATTGCTGTCATTTTCCCAGGAGCATGTATGCTCAGAGCAGGGCAGCAATTCATCAAGCTCCCTGAACCATACACAAGGTGGCTATTTTATTACAACACTGTGCAAAGGGTTTCCTCCCACTTCTTTTTGTACAACCACATGTTATATAACCCCTTATATGGGGAAGAGCTGCAGACATGGATCAAAGCTGCTAATAGAATCATGGAATAAATGAGGCTTAATAGGCTAACTACTTCAAATGTGATTAAAGTTACAAGAAACCAATCCTTCTCCTTAACCAGGCCTGGCAGTTCCAGGTTAAAAACTGATTTTGTGAGGTTAGATGCTCTTCTTCCACGTTAGTCTAGTTTCTGTATTTTTCCCATGTTCCCACAAGCTACAATTTGCAAATTTCCCCACAGAACCGTGCCAAGCCATCAAACAGACAAGCTGGCAGCTTCAGGGACTGAGCAGCAGTTTTAAGTAGAAAAAAAGGAGCTGGCCAGCTCCTCAGCTCCTTTCCCCCTCCCAGCAAGTTTCTGCTATAGTTTTGTAGATCCCTGCATTTTTATTCACCCTGCATAAAGTAATTGATCAAGTTTGCCTCTCCCCATTGCTTGCAGGCCTCTGTCTTTTATTGATTTAAAATACAGAAGACAATAAACTTAGAGTTTTCCCTTAGAGCAGTTACTACGAGCAATTGCAACTTTCTTCATGGTCGTCTTTGAAGGTATTCCACATATTAAAAATAAGAAACAAGTTGGGTTTTTTCATACTAATTGAGAGTTACTGTGGCACAGGGTGACCTAAATGTAAGAGAAATTAGCTACAGTAGTGATAGATTTTCAGCACTGCAAAATATGCCATGTTTTTGTTATGTATTTGCAGTGAGCCAGCAGTAAATTTGGGACACAAGTCTTGCAACTGATGCTACTTGGAATACAATGAGATTAAATTGCTAAAGAAAGTGAAAAAAAAAAAAAAAAGACAGTATTTAGGAGACATGTCACAACTCATTTTGGGTTTTTAAAGCATCCATCATTTTCTGCATCCTTGATGCCAAGACCTTTTGTAAGGCCCATAGCAGCTGGTAAGGGACAGCTTTCTGAAAAGGAAGAGTTAATAATCAGAAGGGACTTACACAGTAGCCTGTGTAATCGATAACACCACAGAGAAGGCGCACAGCGATTGAGCCTGTCACAATAGAAAATTTAGAGGACCTCAAATGAAATTAACAGGTGATATGTTTAAAACAAACAAAAGGAAGTACCTTTTTTTAACCCATTACACTATGGAAATCTATTACCACAGGATGTTGCAGATGCCAAAAGCTTGCATAGCTCCAAGAAGTGATTAGACAAGATAGCGAGAGAGAAGTTAACCAAAGGCTACCAAGCACAAAGGTATGGTAGTTGTTGCTGGGCAACCCTGAGCCACAGGCAGCAAGGGAAACATACCAGGAAAGCATCCCTATGCCCTGACCTGTTCTTGTAGCTTTCCTGATACATCTGTTCTCAGCTACCACTAGAGACAGGCTACTGCTCCATGGAACCCTGACCATTCAACTATGTCATAAACCCAAAATTAGACCTAAAATACCCTTTCTACTCTCCTAGCATACATCCACTGATGGCAATAAGTGCTCTGCTGTTACTGCTGTGGCATAGAATTAGCAAAAAAGCACAAGATGGTATGGCGATGTTTCCCCCTATTTATCATATTTTTTTTCTCATGTTCCAGGGCAGATTTACATGGCAAATACATAATCGGGTGGATAAATCTACATAAAATCTCTACTCCAGCTCCTAGAGATAGCCAACTGATTCCCTAATTCAGCATAGAATATATGATTTTGAGGTCTTTGAATGCAGAAACCAGATGCAGCCCATAAAACTTAAGTTACATCTGAATACATCTGATTTCGTAAGAAAGTGTTAATATTCAAGGAACCTAAGAAGCACCAGCTCATAATCAAGTATTCCACAGACTGATCAATGCTCATTTATGAATGCATGTATAATGCATATTTCTCAGTCATAAGTTCATGGGTTGTATGTCTGTAAAGAAATCTGTGAAAACTTAAACAAGAAGCTGTCATCCCATCAGCCTTGAAAAGCTGAGACAGCAGAGAAAGGTACTTTATTAATGGAACTCTGGTACTATTTTTGCTTTCCACTTAATGATTTTCCTTCTGCCTTTTAGTTATTTCAGCTACTTTGCAATTTAAAAATAACTATAACACAGCATAATAAAATACTTTGTGTTTCCAATATCCTTTGAGTAAACTGAATCAGAACTTTCCTTACAGCCTCCCTCTAGACAATATTAACTTTTGAAAAAAATTTGGATTTTTTAGTCCAGCTCTGGTTTCACAGAGTAAAGTATCTTTATTTGTGCAACAAGAATTAGGCAATTATGAATAACTTAATGAAGGACAACATACATTTTGGACACATATACATAACTAATACAACATCTTTCTAGCAAACACCACAGTATCTCCTCCATTAAAAAAAAAAAGACCAAAACAAATAACCCCAAAAAAACAAACCTGAAAAGCTAATGAATAAAGGGACACACACACAACCTTTTTTTTTTTGAACAGAAAACCCTTATCTTTCTAAAGCATTAAACATGTCAGTTCCTTAAAATACAGCCTGCTGTATAAATCATTGAACAACGGAAGGGCTCTTATAGAACCAAAAATGCATCAAGATTTACAGCCATGGATGTATATTCTTTCAAGCCTACTCCAAGCACTATTTTTTTTCTTTCCATTTTCCCTTTTTTTTTTTGCAGTATCTCATGAATAAGGTTCCTGATTGCTGTCCCTGCAGAGGGCAACAAAGAGCTTTGCTGCTGGTCAAATGATTTGATGTGCTCCTTAATGAAATCCTGTAGCCAATTATACCGTCCTCCGACTACCAGGCGCTTGTGAGGTCCCAGCAGCCAGCCCAGAGGTCTGAGCTGACCCATCGCCTCTCTGAGCATGGCTGCTGCCTGCCTGTGGGTGCACTTCACTGGCCGCCTGGCTGGGTAGCTGAGCTCCACATCAAAGGCTTGATTGTTCTGACTTACTGGCCCATGTATCTCTCAGGGAAATGTATAAGCGCTATAGGAAAAGGGATGCAGGCAGGGAAGCTAGATCTGTAATCATTCAAAACATCATATAATGTTTTGAAGTGTTTTTTTATCTAATGTAGTTGTTGAAATACCGGGCTTTCAAAAATCTTGAATCAATGAATCAGTTTTCCTTTGGAAAAGCAGAAACATTGACTTAGCAGAAGTGCAGGATAACACAATAAGTAACATGTAGAAACCATTTTCAGGGTCTACACTTTGGTTTTTTGGCAGATGTTATTAGAAAGCCTGAAATATTGAAGTACATGGCTGTTCAAGCTGCATTCTGCTGTATACAGGATATTTATTCTTATCTATTTCTCTTCTCCCCTATCTATAGGACTAACTACCACTTCATCTAAATATCTGTGTATATATTTGTGTGTATGCATGTCAAAGTGTGGGAGAGCAGTGCTCACTCTCCTAGTGTGGGATCTTCCAGCATGCCATATGCATTATGGCTTGCAGCACAGATCATGCCTGCAGGCTGACACATTCCCATCCTGTATCTCTTCATTATCATGAGCCCCTGATAGCATGACGAAACGTTCAAACAGCAGGAGGAGCTGCATGAGTCACATCTCTACTGCATAAATCAGGGCTAGCAGTCACCAGGTAAAGGATTATGCTGGCAATTTGGAGAGATATTGAGGAAAATATAGCAAGGCCTTAAATGGTGGGTGAAGAAAAACCTAACAGCATTTTCTGTTGGGTGTGTGAGGTGTGCTGCCTGGCTACAGTCATGAACATGCACAGATGCCTAGCAATAAGCACCACTACACTGCTCAAATGCTTACCAGTCCCACCAAATCTCTACAGTTTGGTGATTTTTTTGTTTGTTTTTCTTGTCAAACTATAGGTAAGACTAGGGAGTTTAACAGTAACACAAGACAGTGCAAGCCAGGCCCATATTGCAGGGCCTTGTTGCAGAAGGGTAAGCCAAATGCCCCTTGCTAAACAGCTCTCCATTGCATCTGCTATGAAGCCTTGCTCAGACCTCGTTGCTGAGATGGTCTAAGGATAGGTGCAGGAAAGCAGGTTGGGTGGAACAGTATCTATCAACAGAACGACTGACAGAATTTGGTGGGGAAATCCAGGAAAGCTTTTAGCCTCATCAGTCTTTTTCCAAGTTGAGACAGTCTGGGAGAACTCATTCCACATTCACACAGGAAGGAATGGTTTGCTTCCTGCAGGCTTCGTACATCGTGGGTACAACCATTCCCTCAAGTGACTCAGATTTTCACATGTACAACCTCCCCTTTTGCAAGTTCAGGGCCTAAAACATGTTTTAGAAAGTTCAGGCCTGGGAAAAAAATCCTGGAAACACATACAGAAAAAGTTTGTGTCAGAAGGGGCTTTTTCCATGGGTCTGGTAAGAAAAAACTGGGGAGGGGAGGGAAAGAAGGCCTTCATGTGAAATAGTTTGTCTCAGTATGAACAGTGAAAGAATGTTTAAAGTAATGTTTACAATGATACTGGAATTTTTCCCTAAATGGATAGTTTTAATGAGCATCTCCTTCCACCCCCTCCTCCTCCATACTTTCCAAGGAAAATATTTGCTTTCCAGAGTAGTAACATTTCCAAAATTTTTATATCTGTAGCAAGGTTGGGGCTGGGAATAGGACTAGCACAAAGGTCTGGTCCAATAAGGTAGGATAAAATAAGGCAGACATTGCAAAATAACGACTGCAAAACAGAAACTCAAGGCTAGGTTTCTGGCTGGTGCACACATAGGACCCTGACCAGGTTTGAGGAACAGTGTTTATTCCTGGAAACCTACCAAGGGACTGACAGCTTTTACAAGTGTGGATGACCCATTTTGTTTTAGTCCTGAAGCTCACGAGCATCTTTCTGCAAGACCCAGGTCAGACCTAGTAGTTCCTACCATTCGGTGCAAAGGGATAAGTCCCATTTTTAAGTTAAGCCAGAATGTGTCAAAAGCTTGTTGGACATGGCCAAGGACAGACAGTGCATGGACTCAGGTAGACAGCAGCCACATCTATGTAAAGGATGCCCATGTTCATCTTTGTTTCTGGAAATGAGTTTTCCTACTGTATTATGAAGCTACAACTCCACTCACTGGGTTTCTCTTTGAAAGCCTCAAACACTTGAGTTCTTAATTTGTATAAAAGTCATGCCCACGCTTGCTTTCTATTTTTAGGATTTAATTTTTACTTCCTATCTTAGGGATATGTTAACAGGTAGCAAATGCACTCAGCAACACTGGTTGGTGTGTAGGGAAGTGTCATATTCAGCCTTTAGTACAGCCATTATTATTCAAAAGTAAAGTACCTGCTTATGCTTATTTTGTATATTAATATTTTCTAAATTACTAAGTATATTTAGCTAGGTAAATCAGAAGACATTTTTTATTCCTAAAGAAATTTTTTTCATTTCCATAAACACATAATAAAGACAATTGTTTTCAGTTTGTCGCAAATCTCTAGGGTTTCCCTTCCTCTAAGAAAAAAAGTGTCCTCTGACATTTCTCTTTTCCTCTAAATGACCTGTAGGTGTTCTGTCTTCTCTCACAGTCACATTTGCATAGCTCAGACTGACCTGTGATAGCTTTCTGTGTGCTTACAGTAAATATAATATAACTTGCACTCACCATAGTCTCAAAGCAGCAGACAAAAGTACTTTAGTTCAGGATAAGATCCCACATCCAGCTTCTTTCTTTGGAGCCAAATTCGGTGGGGGACTACTTCCCCTCCCTAAATAATGAGAAAGCTAATTACAGTTCATAACCGGGTGTGATTCATAAAAGCCTTTCCTAATGTAATTCCCTCTAAAGACCCAGCTGACTTCAAGAAAGTGGTTTTGGAAATTCAATTAAGAGCTTATCTCACCTGTTTTAACAGTGAGGCCCAACCCTGCTATTTTACACCATTTCTAAATTATTTATATAGTGTAACAGCAGTGGTGTTGCTTCTTAGTTTTGTATAGATGATAACCACAGTTGAAAACAGGCAGGAGAGGTTTACACAGAATAAATGCATGGAGGGTAGGAAATAATTAGTAGTGGTGCTCACTGCAGGGGCATTTATCCGTAGTTTCTCTCACATTTCTTCCTCCAGAGGCAAGGTTATACAGCATCCCACCTTACAGTGCTCAGAAGTCTCTCTTCACTTTGCACCATACATTTTTCATGAATATCGACTTCTCTTACCTCCTCATACCTACAGGTCCATGGCCCCATGGTAGTTAGAAAGATTTGACGACAGTAAGTTAAAATCTGCTAGCACACATGCATCCTCAGAAATTCACTCTGGGGAGTCATACCTTGATATTGAGCTGAGCAGAATCTCAGTTACACCCTCAAGTAACTCAGGCTCAGGGCTAAGAATAACTCCATGGCACACACCCAGCTTACAATACTCACAAATGTCACCATTATTTGTGTAGGTACCACATCCACCCTGTGGGTTACCTACTCACAGCGCTCACAGAAACACATCTTAGCTTTTGCCAGGTCTCCTCTGCCCTCTGTTACAGCTCAGGAAATAGCTGGGAGAGGAAAAATCATTTCAATTATTTGTACTGATGCAAAGTTAATTTCTTGGAGGAGGTTTCTACAAATCTTTCGTGATTATTTCATAAGAATTCTTCCAAATTCAATTTTCCCGGCAGGAAAACCCACAGAATAAAATTCTTCCTACCTCATTCACCAGCAGCAAATTTCAGCTGAGCTGTAACCCAACTGCATCCATTAATGATTCAAACAGAGAATTTCATTTCTGCGTTTATAACTCACAGTTCTCAGTGGAAATAGTTACATAAATCACACTGTTTTGCTTTTGTTCTTGATTGCACAATATAACAGTGTGACCATACCAGAGTGAAATCTTCATGTTACACCCAGATACGGATTTCAAAATTTTTTCCCTGTTATCCTATTAATTTGATCACCAAGAAAGCAAAGGAAACAATCCCATATAATTAGCAAACAGAGTACATATTTAGCTGAAAAATTAAACTTTTAAAATTGGAATATCTGAAATGTAATAATTGATGAGTTATACAACAAATACACTGTTTCTTTAAACTGCTCTGACTGATGTTTTAAAATACATACCATAGGCAAGACATTCTGACTATTCAATATAGCTGCAGTGAGGCCAAGGAAACATACACAGATCTCTCTATCTCTAAGACCTGGCAGCAAAATACAGCTCTAACTCTATCCAAATATCCTTTTGTTAAAGACAACTAATGTATTTCTACCTAATCCATAGGCTTTTGAGCTCCCACTAAACTAAAAGAGCTTCACAAGTGCACTCCTGTTCTATGCAAAACAGCCTGAAATATTACAGGAGCCACCAGGAATGGCATCCTGATGGGTTTTACGCAAGATACACTTTGGCAAAAGATTTCTAGCAGCTTGATACAGGTTTAAATTCCCCTGGATATCTGCCCTGGTCTTCTTGGAGTTGTGCCTACATGTCTAACTACATCCAGGTACAGAGAAGAGTGAATTTGCTTTCTCTGGCCCAGAAGGTTTGCACTAAGGAGGGGAGCAGCAGGGAGCTGGCAAACCCTGAGGGAAGTTTCAGAAGCACAGTCCTTTCCAGGGCCAGCCCCACCAGCCTCGGGCACTGAAATATTTTGGGGATGTGGGTTTAATTTTTCTGTTTGTTCATAGGAGAGGTATAAGATGTACAGCTGTTCTTCTGGCCTGCCAATCTGTTCCCATCCCTCACATTGTCTTGCACTGTGTACAGCCATTTAAACCACGGAAAAAGCAAGTGTATCATTAGGCTTCAGCCAGGTGCTGTAATTTACCAACAGTTTACATCGGTATCAATTACTAGACTGGAGAAAGCTGTGGAAAATCAGGCCTTTTGTTGAAATAGGTGGCATGGATAATGCATGTGAAGTGAAACTTCCTCTGCCTGCTGGCATGCAGAAGGATGCACAAGCCCACTTCCTGGTTCCACTACTTGGCAGTGAACTTCACATAGCATTGACTGAGATTTATGGATGGTATTTATTTTAATAATGCTGGGTGAAAACAATCCATGTTTTCTCAGAAGCAGCACATGCATATGAGTGAAAATAAAAATAAACTATTTTTTTTGAGGGTAGGAAGAAAAAAAAAATCTTAGGAAAGGGTAAATGCAAAAAAATGTAAAAAAAATTCAAGAATGAGATGTTGAGGGACATTGGAGTCATCAGCAAAACTAGCAGCTTAGACATCTTGGACCTGAGCACCTCCTCAGCACAGGCACTCATCCTGACTGGCCATGTTTTTATTCTTCCAATGAGTGTTAAACTCAGAGGAAGGGGCAACTGCTGCTGTGCTCAAGGAAAATTAATCTTCTCAGGTACTTCAGTGTACCACAGCACATTTTAACTTCTATTAGCAAATACAGTCCTGTGCTAATGACAATCCAGACTTATACCATGAACAGGGTCCACTTATTTTCTGAGGGAGAATAACACTTTTTTTTTCCCCTTTTCTTCCCCCTCACCTCTAACCCCCTGTGTGCTCTACTCTAATGAAAGGTCAGAGGTTAGGACTTTATTTTCCTCCAGACCATGAATGCTAAATAGCATCAGCACGAACAGTTCAATGACCCCAGTGTGTTCTGAAGCCACTGAAAAATGAAAACAAATGTTAATCTGGAGTCTGACTCAGACTTTCTTTGCTGATCTATACTTATGGAGCACATTAGGGCCACTTACAAAATCAGGCTGAGCAGTGATCTCTGACCTCGCTCCATTTTCAGATGGCCTTGCACCATTTGCTGGCAGCCAAGCTCTGCTGCTGGCCTCGCAGTGCGGGGGCTCGCAGCCAATTCTCCTGTGGTGCCCACTGCCACTCACGTGCTACTTACATAAGCCAGAGCAATCGCTAGCACACATCAATGGCAGCACTCCAATTTAAAAGTAGATGGCTGGAGTAGGTGTTATTAGTACCCTCTGTCAATCTGTGATTGCTCACATATGGCCGCAGGCTGAATAGCACTTTTGAATCAGGGCAGAGAAAGAAAAAGTTGGTGGTAAGAAAAAAGAAGAAGGTGAAACAGGCTTGAGCTTACCATTTTTTGATTTAAAATGGATGAATTGGAAATGACTACACCCAAAGAGAAATCAGGTTGGATGGCATTGAGATACCTGTATGTATCATCTTCTGGATTCCTAGGTGGTCTTAAACCAAAAGTTTCAGTCCAGTGACATCAAAGCCACATATTCAGTAAAAAACCACTTATTTGCAAAAGGATTCTGATAAAGGATGTATTCTACGTAGTAGATTGACAGAAGAAGCAAGAGAAATACTTTCTCTATGAAGTTAATATGAAGTTGATATTAACAACACTAATGTTCTTGCATTGAATCT
This sequence comes from Psittacus erithacus, assembly GCA_009867235.2. NCBI lineage: Eukaryota > Metazoa > Chordata > Aves > Psittaciformes > Psittacidae > Psittacus > Psittacus erithacus. The sequence goes on from WYDI02032249.1 coordinate 73,826, forward strand.
CATAGTTCTGAGACATTTTCCTCCTTTTTTTTTTCTTTTACCCTAACGTTTTTCCTGTTCAATGTCTCTAATGCAAAGGAAAACCAGAGGTTTAAGTCTGCACTGTTGAAATCTGGTTTACTGTTGCCTACAAATGTGAGATGTGAAGACTGTTACAGAATTTTCCCTTTTTTTTTTTTTTATTTTTCTGGAAAAATCTCCTGGAGTAAAAATCATATATGTCTCGTTGGCTTCTCTTTGAATATTTCTTATTACAAGACTGCTTAAAAGGCATATATTATGCATATACACTGTTATGCGAGTGAAAAAATAAAAGAGATGAGACATGGTAGACCCTATTAAAGCTTGTAAAGAGAAATTAACAATTAAAATTCTCCTTTGAAACAGTCAAGTCTCAGAAGGAAAGCCAATGAGTACTTCAGTCAGGATGAGATTTATATATTTCTAAGCTTATAGGTACATACATAATACCCCAATACACTAATGTATTGTAATTCCCTGCTTGTGCACTTGAAAGCAATGTGCAATTTTCTCTGCTTCAACAGGGCTCTTCAAGTGAAAAGGCTAAACACTAAGGGTCAGAAATTACTAGACATTCTCTTTCATGGGGCAGCAATTGTTCACAAATTTCCGTCATACTTTCAGTACAATTAGTTGCAACTGGTTTTAAAGAATACAATTTCGTATTTGCTTTTGGGGACATCACTTAGCATTGTATTTACAATACAACTAATGTTGGCCCAGTTTAGTATTTGTTATTTTCTTTGTTTCAGGTCTCAAATCCAAGTCAATTGATAGCATCAACATATAGTGGTTAGCAATCCGATTCAGAATAACAAAAAAATCATACATTGTTATTTATGATTTTTATGTCATTTAGATGGGTCTAGCTTATACTGATTGACTTATTTAGAAGGTCAGGTCTTTCACACTGTGATGGATACGTATATTGGCTAGTGTTACAAAGTCAGCATTTACTTTAATACTTAAAGTACTGTTGGCTGACACTCAAGAAAAAAAACACTACAAGCTTCTTAACAGTGTCAGTCACAAGTGGGTACATCAGCTGTAGGTGTATATCCACCTTTCAGCTATATAAAATGGTAAGACTGAGAAGAGAAAAGCTGATGTGAGTGAAGTAAGGGAAGAAAGAAATCAATCTATTGGAGCTGTAGATCACCAGCATTGTTGGAAGCAAACCCATTTCAATTTAAGTATGTAAACTTTAATTTAAACATGTCTTCTCTAGAGTTTCTCAGCTTGCTGTCCTTACTCATGTTTTAAAATCCAACAGTAATTTTCATCAGGTATATCTCAACAGTGCCCTGTACAAATTAAATCTTGAGAACTCCCTCCCTACCTGACAGCCAGAATCCTGAGCAGACTTACCTATCAGTTCAGCAGCTGAACTGGCTGCCAGTAGGCAAATGTGTGCAAGACTCACCATTTT